>JAEQML010078128.1:0-12579 GCA_016904865.1 Pissodes strobi | reverse complement strand
TTCTGGTAGATATGTTATATATTGTTGTGGAGGATTCATGTTTTACCTTACAAATGTTTGCCTATTCTTAGAGCCGCTTGCTCTGGCTCCAGGGTGTAAACTGCACAGGTGCTAGTTTAGTGACCCTAACAAAGCTGAAAAACCTAAAAGAAAGTGGAGAAACGCTACGTTTCGAGCCCCCGTTGTCAAGAACGAACAAATCTAAAAATGAAAATGGTTAGTAAATACAATAAAACAGTAAAAGTGTTAACAGTGTTAAGCTTTGATTAGACTTTGTCAAAGGATTTTTCAGCTTCGTTAGGGTCACTACTCACTAAACTAGCACTTGTGCTGTTTACACCCTGGAGCCAGAGCAAGCGGCTCTCAGTTGAGAGAATAGGCTTGCATTTGTAAGGTAATTTTTTTTCTTAATTTAAAAAATTTTACGTAAATTTAAAATTTCTATACGCCACTGAAGTAGATCCGCTTAGCAAAGTTCTTTTTGATTCCAATATCTTAGGTCATAACATATACAAAAATGATAAAAAAAAATCCTTTGCAAATAAGAAGTCATCAAATATTAAAAAATTATTCAATTTAATTTTGCCCACAAGGCAGAGTTTTACCAAAATTAAAGTATCAATTTTAATTTTGTTCGTATTGACCTGATTTTTTAATAGTCAATATTCCGACCCCTTTCAAATGTTTTTTGCCAATTTTTATATATTTATTTCCTTTGGACAATTTGGCCAATATTTTTTATATTCTTCCATTAAAAATGTTTCAGTGCTTTGTTTTTTTTTTCAATGAAATAGCAAACAAATGAGTTTTTTTTATTTTATATTTTCATGAAATTTTTTGATTTCTTGCCAAGAAATCTTGATCTTGAGAAGTAATTTCTTGATCTTGTCTTGAAATCAAGACAAGATCAAGAAGTTGTCAAGAAAATGGCGACCCCTAGACGCAATAGCAGGATTGTTTGAAATACGTCCTTAATTGCGCGCGAAAATGGTGTTAATTATTTTACAACTTTTTTGTCAAAACTCCTGGTCTAAGATCTACAGAGTAATTGGTTGTATTTTGGGCTTAAATAAATTTGCTGTATTTGACGAGGTATTACACGCTTTAAACACAGAAGCTGTACGGTTTCCGATAAACTTTTATGACATGTTGTCAGGAAACACAAAATAACATTGAATACAGCAAATATTTAAAAGATGTATGGTTTTTAAATGGAATGTTACACTTCATTATGATTGGCATTTTTTTTCTAATTTCAATATTAACTATATGGATATTTGAAATAGTTTTAATTTCTGAACCGGCTATACCTACTGTTAGTCGGGTAGCCACAAATTAGTTTTTACGAATCTTGGATGGGTCCTAAAAGCATGGCACAACAAAAATATGTGAAGTTAGCCGTCAACACTAAAATAGCTACTAATGCATGTAAAAAAATTAAATAATAGGGTACAAACCCAATCAATTTGTAGCTACAGCAATAATGATAATTTATTTTCAATAGTTATGATTTTAATATAATATAACTAAAGCAGACATTATCTACATCTTAAAACACAATTTTGTAAAATATTAATTTAATCTATGCACATTCCTGTCTCAATAGGAACATAAATTTAACGTACGCGGACATACCGGCACAATTCAATGTTCGTTTTCACTATTTATGTCTTTTTGAAGGCGATTTATTAGCGTTGAGCAAAGTTTTTTTCAATTGGTCTTAAAAGCTTCGGCAATACACTTTCGGTCCTTTATTCATGTCTTTATTAACTTTTAGATAAATTGAGCTGCCTGATGACGTTTCGCTAAAATTAGTAGGCATTCATAGTCCGAGATACTCGGTTACGGGTTAATTAGTTGTAATTTAAAATTTGTAGTCGAAAATGCATCCAGTTGACAACCAATTATTTTTGTTCCAATGTAATTACGCAATTACGGCAGAAAAAAACCATGGCCGATAATCTAATTAAGTTTTATGAATTTTTTACACTAGTCAATGACAGAAGTAGCATTGACAATATCAGTCCAAGTTTGTCTTCAACTTGAACATTTTACCTACAATGATAAATCATGGATGGCTTCAATTAATCAGGAAAGAATAACGTGATAATTTTAAACTAGTGCAAATTATCGATAATTATTTAATGACAGTTTTTTTTTTATTACTTTACTGAAGGTTGAGTGTTAAACCAATAAACATATTAGCAAATTGCCAAACAAGTGACTAATCAAGCTCAAAAGAATAAATGCTTTACTAACTCATGCCTTAGTGTAAGCTTTGAAAACCACTATCAATTTTAGTGCCAACTTTAAATAAGCTAGTGCTTTCAATATCCAACTGATCCAGATGAAACTGCCAAAGTGATGAGGGATTTAAAGAATGCAAATTTTGCGGGAGACACACAGTGCGTTGTGCTATAGTATGTTATTGCAAAAATCCTCAATTCGAAACCACCCTTTTCTAACAAATTTCATGTATACTTATATGACAGACTGCAATTGTATATGTACAGGGTCAGGGTGTCCATTTTTCGACCAGTTTAGGGAGTCTCTCTCCGTTTCACAGTTATAAGGCAAATATATGTTCTTTAAAATGGAATAACCTGTATATTTTTAACTAGTTAAGTTAAGACATTTTCGGGGCTTTCCCAAAAGATATAATAGTATATATTATTAATTTTTAAATTTAGCTGAATAAACTACAGTTTTCTCCAAATACATTATGTTATTTAATAGTAAGCCATGGCAACAGAAAATGTTATAGACTAAAGAAAATGACAATATGAACATACTCTAATTAGACACCGTATACAGTTAATCAGAATCGAATTGTTTGCTAACTATTTTAGTATTTCTAATACTTCACTTCACGCAACCAACAAAAATTGACCGAGGCATGAATAGGAAAAACTTTTTTTTCAAATATCACCTCAAAAAAAACAAAATAAACGGGACGAGAATCGAACCATTACCAGGAGGTAATGATCGAACCCGGGCCGCCCTATCAGAAGCACAGTATCTGACCACTGCACCACCAGAGCACTTGAAAGCAATTTACTGCACCGTAGAGACAGAGTACAAACAATATGAACAATATCGAGTAGAGTCACTCAGCAAAATCGTTTTGATGTTTTTACATCAAACGAAAAAGCCGACGTACACCTGCAGCCGCGAGCAGTCTTGCGAGCCGAACGTTCCGGAGGGACTCAAAAAGTATTCGCTGATGCGCTTTCCTCAGTTATTATTTGATACATGATACAACCACCGATCTCCATATATGGATAAGCACAAAGCGATCCAAATCATACTGATTCATGCGCCTTCAGATGTAGGTAAACAAAATAAGGTAGTTCTGAGACTGCGCAGTTTCAATTAGCAGGTTATCGATCGATTCTACATGCTTTATCACCGCATGGCCGCGAATAAGCGACAGGTCCGGATTTTAAGAATTTGGAAAAATATTTTTGCCGTTGTACATATTACCAAAAATTTAAAAGCAAGTTGATAGATGATTATATTTAACACAAAAATTGCAAGCCATTGGTTTTTAATAGAAATAGAATAGACCAACCGATAAAATATACAACTTTTGCTACTTTTTCCGAATCTTGCTTTGTTTTGGAGACAAAAAAAAATAAAAACTATTACTTTCCTCGTCCCTGGGCGACACAAAAACCAATTAAAAAATGTAAAAATATGACAGTAAGTATATAATAAGGAATAAACCATTGATAGGTATGCAAAAAAAATACTACCAAATATTTTGGTACCTACCTAATTTTTACATTCTTTATGTGTGGCATTTTTTTTTTGTTAAAAATATTAATTAGTTTGCCCAAAATGATTTTATGACCAAGAAAATTTGAATGATTTATACTGTAAAATCTGGTGTAACACAGGCGCAGCACTGAAACTTGTAAATTTTCAAATACATATATTTTTTAAAATCATCCCTTTGATTCAAAAATATTAAAAATTGGAAGCACCTCCTAATAAAACCCTTTTTATATGCGTTTGCCTTAAATTTTACTTTCTCTTTAAGCTAGTCTTGAATAGGTACTACTTTTAAAAGAGATTTGTAATGTTAAAGTATTTTGCATTCACACATTACATACCACAATCTGTAGGCAAGAAATACACCTTTTTTAGTTTTTTAAAATATGAATTTTTGTTGCATTAAATAGCTAAAATAACTTTGGGGCAAAGAAAGGTTTATTAGAACAAAACATCATGATATAAACGTTTTATTTACATTAACTTACATTAGGTAGTAAGTCTATTTGAAAAAAGCCAATAATATAAAATATGTAGGTAGTATGTACCAAGATACAAAATTCTTAAGACTATACACATGTCTAAATGCTCATGAAAACCTTAAAAGATTTAAGGGTAATTAGGAAGTTTCCTGAGAAATTAAACTGATTATTTTTTATTACAACAGTGAAAAAAAATGGATAAGTATTTTTTTATTTCCGCTAAATATGAATATTACGAGAGCTATGCCAGTTTTTAGTTTTATATATATAAAGTCCATTCAAGGCTATTGCGCTGTTACGTCAGAATTTCTGACGTCAAAAGAAAAGATCTGTACGTCTTAGATAGACTCGTACGTTATTTTTTACACTAGCCAAAAGATGTCTCTGTATCTGTTTTCTATTCCAGAGCACGTTCCATTTTTATCAATTTTACATACTTATTACTTATGCCAGCCAACAGCTTATTTACCTAGTAATCGTGCGCCGATATCCTTTGATTTGGGAAAGTCAAAAATCAACTTTTTCAAATTTTAGAAGAGGGCTATGACAATGTTGTTTTAAGCGTCTGGGCATCTGAATAATACTTTTGACAGTTCGTTTAATTTAAAATAATAATATGCTTTTTATCGTCTAAAATCCGTTTAAAAACGATTTTAAATGGCAAAATTGTATAAAAATTCGAAAATTCGGACTTTTTTAGGCCAATAGCCATGGCTTCGGACGAATTTGTCGTGGATTTTGAAGCGAAAATTCATTTTAAATTCAACCGTCCATTGAAAATAAGCTGTGCTATGGATCCAAAGACACTGCGAATAATAAAAGTGGCCTACCAGCATCTTTTTCGCTTGTGAAATAATGCACTAATTTTAAAATTAAAGCTTGCTCTTTCTCACTGAACCGGTGGGGCATCTCAAAACGATTTTTATTAGCAATTATCAGCGTAAAACACAAACCAACAATCAACTACCAACAAATCAATAAATGAAGTAAATCTCTAATTTTCGTTATGATATTTTGACATTGACGCCAATCGATGTCAAAGATTCCAATTTGACGGACCAATTTAGTACATACGTTCATTGCATAAAGAAAGATTGAATGATATGACGTAACAGCGCAATAGACTTGAACGGACTTTAGATACACTATGCATGGTGTGACGTAATAATTCATGTGTATTGTGACATCATAAGCACATTTCAAGGCGTATCTGCCTCATTTTTCGCCTTGCCATTTGAAAAAAAGAAAAAACACGTGTACACTTATTTTTATGGGCTATCGAAAAATTAATGAAACTTCCTCATTGCTCCGTATACCTGTTTCTGCTATTTTAATAGATTTTTTAAAAATATTTTACAGACTGTTCTATAGGTCGAATATAGAAATAATCCGTGGGGGAAGCTTTAACATTTTTTTCCAATTTTTAGTCTCTTCTTTTATTTTTTCTTTACCTTTACAGATAGAAAAGACATACAAATTGTACTTTACGTCACTCACTACACTTTTCAGTCGTAAATTTTTAAAAGAAGGGGGTAAATATTGGAAAAACAAATTAAAGCTCCCCCCACGGATCATTTCTATATTATTGAACCCATATATGTAGTATGTAAAACAATTTTTAAAAATCTTATAAAATAGCAGAAACAAGTATGGGGAAAAATTACCCATTTAAGGATCTAAAAAAAACTGTTTAGAGCATCAAAGCTCCTCAACAAAGTAAATTAAAATCCATCCTACCTATAAGAAGACTCTTTTAATACAAAATGATAAAACTGAATAAACTCACTGCTATTTACGCATCGTGACATTAAATAAACCCTTTTTAAGATATTATTCCCACATTTTGTATGTAATGCTGCAGTTATCCTTAAAAGAAAATGACACTTACTTAAAATAAGAAATCCTTGGTATTCTACCCTTATTTTGGCAACACCAAATCAAACACCGTTGGGGTGTACTGTAACTGTAAAAGCTTTATGAGCTGATTTCGTTCTGTCACTTCTCGGTGTCTGTGCGCATGAGTAAAATTATCCTATTTTCAGTTCTGTCCGACGCAGAACCCGATTTTTTCCCCATGATTGGCACGATTTTTCGACGCATGCAGACGGTTTGTGCTTATCCATATATGGAGATCGGTGGATACAACGCGACGCGACAGTGCACAATCTCACAGCGTTTGTACACTCACTGTCCCTCGTAGCAGAGCCACCGTAGGTCATGAACCAGATTGATTCGGATTCGCTCCGACGGCGACGCCAAACGCTGTCCGCGAAATTCGAAATTTGTCTTCAGTGAATCTGCCGTATATTCATTTATACCGTGGTAGAGACATGGATAAAAAGTAGCATTTCAAATTTGGCCACTTCTTCTGCGATTCTCATTGGTTCTGTGCAGAGCCATTCTTAATACCTCTGTCAGAGTACAAATAATATCGAGTAGAGTCACGCAGCAAAATCGTTTTGATGTGTTCGCATCAAACGCAAAAGCCGCCGCACACCTGCAGCACGGTATAAATCAGCAAGCAGTCTGTCGGGAGAGATTCAAAAATTATTCGCTGGTGCAAAATTATTTCCTCGGTTATTATTTCAAGGCGGTATACTGTCCCTCGTAGCCGAGCCACCGTGGGCCACGAACCAGATTGATCCGGATTCGCTCCGACGCCAAACACTGTCGGCAAAAGTGGAAATTTTTGTCCAGTGAACCTACCGTATATTTATTTATACCGTGCCTCTGCCGCCTTTGTGCAAGGCTAAGAGCCCTTGTATCTTAAAGAAGCTACATTTTTTTAACAGTACTTAGTACTCACTAATATTTAACAAGAAACATTAAAGCAAAATATAAACCTTAATAATCAATAATAAAAAAATATAAAAGCAAATAAAAACTTATTACTAATAATACTTATAATAAAAAATATAAAAGTAAAACAAACGAAGAAAAACAAAACACATACACAAAAAAAACCTATGCATCTTATCTAAGCATGAACCAAGTTACAGGTTGCAATACGAAAAAATCCAAAATTGGCTTTTACTACATAAATATTTGGCTGGCTTTTTTTATTGCGTATTCGTCAACAAGTTGCGAGCACGGTTGCGTGTGACCTAAATTTTCACAACAGAATTGTCAATTGCTATTATACCAAAGTTTTTGAGCCATATGACATGATAGACCTTAGATATTTAATAGGTATATTTAATTTCGGAAAAAGATCGCTCTCCAAATGTAACTTTTACTGGCGAAGTTTAAACTCAATATTTGAAAATATACAACTAAGTGTATGAAATATTTCTACTTGGTGACGATGTTGATGAAACTGGTTCAATTTTTCCAGAGATCTGACTAATTTTATTCCTTATTTAATTTATTTTTTTGGTAGTGTACCCCAGAAAATCATTTTGTCATTCCATCGGGCATCTGAATATACAAAAGTGTATTAATAAAATTCATTAGCGTTGTTCATATAAATAAAACAGATTAAAATAGAAATTAATAATTAATAAATTAAATTACTACCATTAATATTGGAAGTTCCGAATAAGTTTAGGCGAAAATAAACGAAAAATTATACGTATTAGAACGTCTCTTATACGATACCCCCTAATCCAACTATTTTCGTGTTCAAATTTATCTGTCCTCTTAGATCTAAGACTTCTAAGAGATGCATAAAGTGTATTATAATATCTGGTTTTTAAGTGTTGGTCGGGATAGACAATTATTTCTTAAACGATTTATCACCATAAAGATGGGGGTGGTAATTAACTGTATAATTAACCACATTAATTAGTGGAATGTATCAAAATAGGTTGGTGGGGGTTGTATACATAGGTTGTGAATTGAAAAAGGTATTTTCGGTATTACGTACTTCCATAATGGAATGATTAATTTGCATTAAATATGATAAATATATACAATTCCTCATTCGTTCACACATAAAACTAACTATACAACAGGATACTTCTTAATAAATATCTACAAAGACGTCTTGATTATTTAAATCTGAAATGAACTAAATATATAACTCCTTTCTTTACTGAATTTAATTAACTTTTTTCTGTATTTAAAATTTCAGCTGTCCGTTCACACTAAATACCTCGAGATTTAAGTCTTCTTCCATTCTTTAAATTTAACTTAACCAGGGATATAAGGCTTATAAGATTTCGAACATTCGCGTCGATGCTCGAGTACCGGAATGGATTTCTCTACCACGAATTTCCATCCGCCATTTTACAATCTTCTATCTTCATCAGGGGATACGCTACGATTCTGTATTGTCTCGAAATTGCGTTAAAACGCCCAAAAGAGTTCTTTGTCCAAGCTTGGATAAAGAGAACAGAATTACAGCAGATATTCTTTAAATATATGTGCAAACAAATGAGAAAATGGCTTAAAAGGATTTGACCTTTGGCGCGAAGAACACTTTAGCTGCCGTTCGAGTGAACGTTTGTACTGCACTAAATCTAATTTTTCGTCCGCGGCGGAAACAAATGGAGCGGGAAAATACGCGTAGTGGATGCATTTGAGAGGGCTGATGCATGTTCTTTCTTTCTTTGACATGTTGTTGTTTACACAACATTGACGGGGACAAAGATATATTAAATTGAGAACGATTAAGAACGATTTTCTTGACGAAGTGTCAACGTGCTGTTGCATATAACGGAATCTATTATACCAACAATTCAGGTTCGGAGTAAGGAGTAACTGAAATATGTACAATGCTTTAAATGCACAAATTTCTATTTATCAGTGGTAAAATAAATATATTTGGAGTTTAATTATGGCTCATTCATACTACAGACATAGAAGGTGTTATCACCAAACTATACGGTGAAAAACGATAAGTTAATGCACTTGTTGGGGTGTTTCTTCAACAAATGTATTATAAAAATACTCACCTTTTATCTTTCGACAAAGAAAAGTGTTTTCACACAATCGTAGAAAAAAATATGTGCCTCACTTTTTTAAACACACTACTGATGTTAAACTTCTGAAAGGGATATAAGGAATTGAGTTTTAATTTTTTTAAGCTTTTTTTGCTCAACCATTGTTCCCGGTTTCGACACTTTTTTTTCTTTTTTTCAACTTTTTTATTTTTTTTTTATTTAATTTTTTTATTTAGTATTTTTTCCCTTATTAACTTTCCAAACAATTTTTTCTTTTTTTATTACTTGTTTTTCTTAATTGGTTTTATTAACTTTTATTAACTTTCCGAACCATCTTTTGTTTTTGTTTTATTTTATTATTTTTTTTGTCATCCCCTGCCTCCCCTCGGAACTCCTACGTTTTTTCGCCAAAAACTGCGTTTACCCTTTATTATTATTTTTTCTTATTTCGTTTTATAATACTTTTATTAACTTTCCGATCAATTTTTTACGTTTTTTTCAATTTGTACCCATTTTTTTGAAAACTGGGTATCCGGGGAGGAGGAGGATGGTAGTATAATTCCCCTCCTCCCACTGATGACCCCGTGATACGAGGTCATTGCTTGTCAGATTTTCAATGCGAGGCTCTTTTAAGAAATATCGTCCCCTTTACGACATACTAACGTATGTGTCATAAAGTAAAAAATTGAGTTACGCCGTTAGATTATAATATATTCTTAATTTCTTAATATACTCTATACCTGACAAACCGGCGCAACTGTACGTTTTCCGTAAAACAGTTTCAGCAGTTTGTCATATGAAAAGCATATTAAGAATATAAACTGTTGGCCACGAGGTTGGCCATTTGCTTTCGAGCAACAAAAATTTCGCCTAAATTTAAAACTAAATATGTTCTTAACCAGACATGATATCGATCTCTGGTTTTAAATGGTTAATAGATTTGTCCCTTAAGAGAAAATTTCCAATGTTAGATTTTTTTTAAACTGTCAAAATTTTTTATATACAGGGTGTCAAAGAAGGCGATGATTTTGCCTACAATTTCAATAGCATGTAACTTTCATAATAATTTTTTTAAATTTTATCACTGTACATCAATTGAATCACTGGTCCATAGCAAAAAAAGGGTTATGTCAAAGTTTGGATATCTGGTATATTTCAAGAGATACAGATTTTTTTTGTAAAATCTTGTTTTTTTCAACCTTTTGGTAGTTAGACCACACTGTGCGTTGTATCGTGCAAACTTTGTAAGTGATTATTATACCTTACGAGAAGCTTGTTTATGTTCAGTAAGAAAATTGTACCTAAATGTTGTGATGTGCAGTGGCGTACTTATAATCACTACATGTGTATGGTTTATGAGTATCCCACAATTTTTCACGATTGTTTTGTATTGGAAAGTACTCGCTCGCAAAATCAAACGCATCAAACTAGTGATATTTGATTTTAAGGGTTTTCCAACCAAGTTTAATTTTAGGAATAAGGCTGTAATATAGAAATAAATAAATATTATTTGTGCCATCACGCCGTGATTAAAGAGGATTCGAAGACTACAAAAATTCGTGTGGCTTTTAACGGATCGGCAAAAACGGACATCGGTTTTTCGTTAAACGATGTTCAAAGGATAAAACTTGCTTAATCTAGAGACGAGTACTTCCCAATACAAAACAATCGGGAAAAATTAGATTGCGCGAAGCGCAAGCCATTCTTCAATCAAACCTCGCAGAAACAATTTCGGTTAGCTTGGGTTAGTTCCGTCTTGTTTTATGCACTACGTAGGGGAGCATGAATCGTCTCGGTTTAGGCACTACGGATGTGCGGGAAAACAATTTCGGTTAGCTTGTGTTAGTTTGGGTTAGCTTGAGTTAGTTCCGTCTAGTTTTATGCACTACGCACTTGCATGCAAAAATGGCTAGCGCTTCGCGCAGGCCATTCTTCATTCAAACCTCTGAGAAACAATTTCGGTTAGCTTGTGTTAGTTTGAGTTAGTTCCGTCTCGTTTAATGCACTACGCCCATGCCTGACGAATGGCTTGCGCGAAGAAATACCAAGAACAAATCGCTCATGCGCCTGTAAAGGGAGACAAGTAGGAAACAGAGTAGAACTGAGATTTATGGAGTTTAAAATAGGTTCAAGTTTTAATTGGGTTTTGAAAAAGAGATCATAATGAATTAAACTAAAATTTCTGTAGCAAAACTTATTTACCTTTGAAGTATAAAAAATCATCCTTAATAAGAAGAAAAACATGTCTGTTTAAGAAAAACACAAAGATAACTCTAAATACACAAAAAAAATTAAACTTAAACCTTTTTACACTAATCATCATCCGAAGATACTTCATCTAAATTTGGCAAATTATCGGAAGTAATTGCACAAGTGCATCAAAATTACCGATAATTTTGCATGACAGCGTGTTGTCTAAAAACTGCATGAGTTTATTTTCATATTTTGAAGAAAGAGCCCGACACCGAAGGTGGAGGGCTCTTTTCCAAAATATGAAAATGACCGAATGCAAACTAAGACAACACGCTCGAATGCAAAATTATCTGGCTATTTTGATGCACGAGTGTAATTCGGGGAAATATTTTCCGAATGGTTTAAAAAAATACACTTGTATTCTTTTTTTAATAAAAAAACGTACATGTTACTGTAAACAAAATTAAGAGACAAAAAATACGGTTTTTTGAATCCGAAACGAGACATTTTTAATAATATATATTCACTTGACTTTGACGTTATTTATAAATTGTCGCTGTCATCCTAAGTTTACAATGGAATTACCATAGATATGTACGATGCAATTATCGCCGGGCTCATTCGGTTTCTACAGTGCAATTATCGCTGTAATTTTTCGATAATTGCACTCCTCTAATTGAATTTTTTATACATGAGGGAAATATTCCCTAACATTCTTCTCAGGAGGCAGTTGTTCATAAAAATTATGAATCACTTCGTCGATGTAAGGCAGTAATTCGATTAAATTCGTTTTTTTCTCCTCTGATATACAGTTTCGATATCTGCATTTCGGTAAATCTACAGGAAGAGAAGTTTGACCTCTCCTACAAAATGACATCTTTTCAAAAGGTTCATTTAAAAATGTACCAAATGTCTTGTCATAGCGAATTCATCTTACCTTCTTCCATACAAATTTATTTCCATCCACTTTTCTAGCTTGTAGGCACCTTTTTAGTAACAAGGCGAAATCAATAAAATCATCCCTTTTCATCTCCCGTACCTTGAACGGGTATTTTTTGCCACATGATCGTACCAGTTGAAACAAGTTCCTGGGATGTTGGATAAGGCTCTCATAATGTTTCTTCTTTTTCTCGATAATTGAGTGAATGGTGTCACATTCCATTCTCGTGTGTCCTGGTATTAAGAATGTGTGATCTATTATCTGAAAATTTGAATTCTGCATCAAAGCCTTAAACATTCTTACCGGG
>JAEQML010078127.1:0-12580 GCA_016904865.1 Pissodes strobi | reverse complement strand
TAAGCCAGTTTTAATCATCTCCTGATGATGCTAACATGGTTAGCGAAACGCGCGTCGAGTGCAAATATTCTGTTTCGGTATTGTGGATAAAACTCTATTTTAGTTAATTCCCTTCAATATTAATATAATCGCTTTTGTGATTCCAAGAAAATAATTGCCATCTTCTTTAGACTTACAAACTCTTTTATTTTCAGGATTACCTTTAGCTGCAACTTTGTGTTCTCTTAAGCAGGGCGACTACTTAATCGGCACAGACTGGCCAGTACGGCCTGCCGTTCGGCAACCACCGCCCATTGATTCGGTATGATAGACTCGCGTAGAATTTAAAACGGCTTTGACCATCAACGTGAAAATAGGTAGTGATTTGAATCAGTTAAATAAGTGAAATATCCGGAAAGTGAATTGTTCCTCAGACTCAGAAGAAGAAATTCTTATATTGGCTGCAGCCTATGCTAAAGTGGAAGGTGAGGACAAGGTCAGAAGGAGGTATTGGTTCCATGATATCTATCAAAAGCGAGTTTCATCATTTATTTCTGGATTTGTTGGCTGACGATGAAATGTTTTTAAGTACTTTAGAAGGTCGAGTGCCAAGTTTATGAATTTCGAGTTACCTTACCATTAACGAAACCAAATAGCAACTTTCGAAAAGCTATTTCATCCGAAGAACGCCTATCAGCTAGATTAATGTAAGCCTTATAAGTTTATTTGATGCATGGTTATGAAAGGGGTTTACGGCAACACTGATCCGGCTCCCGATTATTACTTAAGTCTCGGTTTGTCTCTTTTTATTATCAATTGAAAATAAAAGACACGAAACCATTAGATGATGATCGGTTGACCCGATCAGTTTTTTCGTAAACCCCTAAAGTAATAAAATTAGGAGAATTTTAAGCAGTAACTTTTTTTTAAACACTGCTGTCCCTGGCACAAGTACAATTTATTTAGTAGGTGAATATAAAGTACATCGCAGAGCTAGGCGTATAAGGGAAAATGCCTTTGAAATAATGACTAAAAAGTTTCGTATTTAATATTTCACCAGAGCATCTTGATATAATTACTCTAGCATGAACTGCTTTAGATAATTTACTAAGAAACCATACCTATTTGTGGAAGCCTGGAGAACTTGATAAGGAGGAAACACTAGTAGGCCTAATTGATTTACAAAATATTAGTGGCAATTTTCAACGCGAATTAGAGAAAAACTTAAGCAATATTTTGCCTCTAATCAAGGAAGCGTCGCAAAATTAAAAAATTAATGTGGGAAGAATAAATTAAATACCTGTCGTGTAACGTACCGTACGGCAATATTGCCGGACTTTATATATTACAATAATAATAATTTGAATAATCAGTAAATAATTATTACGTACCGGACATTCCGTTTTTTTATTTATATTTCTATCCAAGCATTTTCCTTTCAAATGTTATCATGATAAGCTCGGTCTTTCGGTTCATATAAAAATTTGTATGATCGAATACTTTCAATCAAAAGCTTGTCGGACATTATACATAAACCAGACACACACATTCACTGTTGCTAATGTTGCTATAAGATTTCTCAAATGCATAGATGAATATAAAAATAAAAGATTTCTCTATACTCAAATGTTCATCAGATCTACCGGCAGTTTTTGCCTCGTCGAGAATACGGAGCGGTGGCCGGTTCTGGTGCGTGCAGCGCCTAGCCAGTGGGCGCTTGCTCAATTGTTTAGGTGCCGGGTCTTTCACTATAAATGGACCTCCCCTCTAACTTTCTCAATTGCCGTTGTAGAAAAGAACGTTAAATACAAAACTTAAAGGGGATGATGTGAAGTTTTTTGTGGCATAGCACTATTGTATACAGGGTGTTCCACAAATGCGGGCTTAAAGTTATATAGTTTTAAGTGGAACACCCTATATATGGTATGCTACATCGACAGAGCTCGCTTTTGTGATTCCAAATATATAGGGTTTGCTATATTTATTTTCATTATTTCGGCCAAAAACTCGAATCTTAATTATTACTCGAAGGTGGCCATGAATGCTATGACGGATGTGTTTGTTTTGTTTGTAAAGCTATCATAACAAAAAATTTATGATCTAACGAGCATAGTATAATTTTTTACTTATAATCGAATAACAACTTTAAAAAGATGACACTATACAGGTTAGTTACGAAAGCTATCAATCAGGGTTTCTCAAAGACGTCAATCCCATCACTGACCAAAGATGATAGCTCAACAGCGGAAACGGCCAAAGAAAAAGCGAACATTCTTGCCGAAATATTTGCATCAAATTCTACAATAGATCATCAAGAAAGAATTCCGCAACTATCCCGGGAGTAAATTCCTCAACGCCAAGTCTGGTATTTCGTCAACGCGAAGTGAAACGAATACTCAAAAGCCTAGACACTAACAAGGCCACAGGACCGGATTGGGTTCCAGCAATAGTGCTTAAGAAATGTGCTGCTGAACTAACAGCTCCACTATGCAGGCTTTTCTCCCTATGATACAGAACTGCATGCTCTCCTTCTAGCTGGAAATGCGCTCAAATGCAACCAATTCCGAAGAAAGGTAAAAAACGATTCCAAATAACGACTGTCCAATTGCCTTAGTTCTCATCATGTCCAAAATCTTGGACAAACTAATCAACGAACAGCTCTTAAAATATCTCGAATCGGCAGGCATCATAAGCGATCGCCAGTATGGCTTCTGCAAGCACAGATCAACAGATGCAAGGGAGATCTCCTGACTTACGTGACCTACCTGTGTACCAAAGCTATCGAGAGCTACGGCGAATCTCGTGCAGTGGCTCTCGACATATCCAAAGCATTTGATAGGGTGTGGCATGACGGATTGTTAAGCAAATTGACATCATACGGACTACCACCAGGACTGCTTCTATGGCTTTCCAATTTCTTAAGGAATCGAAGCATTCGAGTTTGTATTAATGGACTTCTCTCGGAGGAATTTAAAATCAATACCGGTGTTCCTTTAGAGTGTATATTACTTTCACACTGTTCCGCTGCTCGTTCTCAACGCGAGCGAGAAGATCAAATTGCTGCCATCAATGAGGGTATAAACGCCATGCGCAATGAGGTGATAACACGACAAACCCTGACTCTCGCGTCATCCATAAGCTTGCTGGGCATCATCGTAGAAAACAACATGTCTTGGCGTAATCACATCACCAAAATCGCGAAGCACAAAAGCTAGGAGCCCTCCATAGAGCAAAAAAGTTGTATACACCTCATCAGCTCTTACTCCCTGGAACACTGTTCCCATGTGTTGAGCTCCGCCTCCAAACACTTGCTCAAAATATTGGACTCCATACAGAGGAGAGCAGTCCGTCTTGTGGATAACCCAGAGTTAACTAAATACCTTGATAGCCTTGAACATCGAAGAAAAGTGGCGGACCTATCTCTGTACTATCGATACTACTACGGAAGGTGTTCGAACGAGCTGGCACTTATGATTCCACCCAGCGTTGTGCTAAACAGAAACAAATGTCAGATACAAGCTGCTAATCACCTAGAACGTCCCTGCTGCGGGACTCCTTTGTCTGGAGGACTGACTCGCTCTGAAATGGACTCCCGAGAAACATCTTTCCCGATAACTACAACCTACAGTGCTTCAAATCCAACGTCCCCCATCTTCTCTCCACACGGACCGTTCGTTGAGTGGCATGGGATTTTCCTTTTGTGTATGTGCCGAACATAATAATAAAAAAAATAGATTGAAATAGGGTTTTAGTACGTTAGTACGGCGGTTAGTCAAACCAACCTTGCATTTTTGAGTAGAGCATTGAGATTTGGCACAGTGCTAGTATATACCCATACCTCACTTTTAAGAAGTGGAACCAAGTTTGCAACCACGGGAGAGGAGCGGTATGGCGGGTTGCATACCTGCCAGGGACAATTTTGAGAAAATCGCTAAACGAGCACACCCGACCAATTCTATGGGTGAGTACCACTCAAAAATATTACAGGAGATGTTCTGGAACGTAACTGGAGTATGTACCAGTCGCGTGGTGGCAGATTGCCTACCCTCAGGCGCAGAAACTAATGCAATCGATTTTGTAGTGTTAAGCTAGGGATTTTGGTGAGTGACTCCATTTCCACAAACAAAATATAAATAAATCAGGTCCCAATGGACCCATACACGTTCTTAAATCGGTATGCTCATAAATATAATAATATCAAAATAGTTAACTTCAGGTAACCTCGGTTGTAAGGTGGATAGAAAACTAAAAGATTAAGAAAAGCCATATTTATTACAAACAGACAGTTTAACAGCATCATTTAAAGCGTTTAGCATTAACGCCATATCGTTATTAATGGATAATATTATTCATTGTGCTAGATGTGGCTTAGTTCTATAGAGCAGCCTCCATCCTTCCGAGCCGGCTTTCCAGCCGCACACTGACGGTGATGGCTGGTTCCGGATTGGGGAGATCGCTTGTCTGGCGTTCTGCTCCTCGCCGTATGAAGCCCTCAGAATTAAGCAGTATCTCCTTAAAGCCGCTGGAGTGTACAAACCCGTTACTCACTCCTTCCTTAAGCATTTTGTCGGCATGACTGCGGGCAAGATCAGCCAACAGAAATGCAGGTGCATCTTCACTGCATTCCTTTTCAGTATTTATTTGCTTGATCACTTGTTCAAGTGCGACGTCACGTACTTCAGCTAACTGCTCCGATTTATTGCCTAGACTTGAGTTAGTTTTTAAGTCTCGCACATACTTTGTCCGACAGTTGTTGTGGTACCATATGCCGAGCCTACCCTGCCAACCCGGGAGTGCGATTCAAATTTTACTGTCTAGTTTCTTTGTTGCAGCGGCTTCTATCGCATTTCTAGTTTCTGTGAAAGTCAGTCTATGAGTTGGATTGACTCTTGGCCCGTGCTTGCCACAGAAAATTCATTCTATCTTGTCATTAGCTGATTTCACCTCTTCTAGACTTCCCCGTGTAGCTAACTTAACGGATGGTTCGATATTTCCTTGACAACAAATCTGCATATCTCTCTAAGTTCTAGCGAGCTTGGTTGAATCGCAAGGTACGAAGCAGGGCTTGTGACATTTTGGGTTATTGGTTCTTAAATTATGCTCAATGCGAAGGCCCGCATCTAACGCATCCGCGCTGGCATTACGAGGAATATTCCCTAGCTTCTGGTAAGCTTTTAGATTCCTACTCAGGGTAGCGATTCCCGCATCTATCTTTGCTGGCTTGTCTAGTGATGGATCGATGAGGTCATCTCCCTGCTAAGATTTCTGATACAGTATACAGAGACCAGTCAATAACGTCCCTACTTCGCTTTCTATTCTGCTGATCTTCAACAAAGACATTTAAATATTTCATGATACTAAATCTGTCAAAAAAGAAATAACCGATTTTTTATGGCAGTGGCTCACACTAAAGGGAGATTCTATGGCGCTCCACGAGCGGTGCGTGTGCGAAGATGTTGATTGACACGGTTCTTAAATAGTTGTAGGTGGTAATTAGGGGGAAACAGATGTCCTGGGAGTGAGTTCCACAGTGATGCAGTGTGCCAGACAAAGGAGATATTGTAAAGTGATGTTCTAGGTATTTCCAGTTGTACGACGAACTGGTGCGCTCCTGCCGTCCGTCGCGACTGTCTGACAGGCGTTGCCAGGGGCGGGATGAGGCGTGCCAAATCCTG
The DNA here is from genome assembly GCA_016904865.1 of Pissodes strobi. Lineage (NCBI taxonomy): Eukaryota > Metazoa > Arthropoda > Insecta > Coleoptera > Curculionidae > Pissodes > Pissodes strobi. The sequence continues at coordinate 6,926 of JAEQML010078127.1, read as the reverse complement.
GGAACATCTGCCGTGAAAGTGTCTGTATAACAGGGACATCTCGACCACATATCTGCGGTGTTCCAGACTATCCAGATTCCGGGTCAACGCCGGGTCGCCGATGAGACGTACAGCTCGCTTCTGAATGGAATCAAGCAGCTTTAGGGTGTGCTTTGGTGCGGCACCCCAGATGTGTGAGCAATATTCTAAGCACGGTCTTATTTGCTCTTTGTAAAGCAAGAGCAACTGCTGTGGTGTATACAGATTTTTGTTGCGAAATAGCGCATCAAGCTTCTGGGAGGCTGATTTTGCGATGTTAGCAACGTAGTCATGCAAGGACATATTGCTGGTGACCGAGACACTCAGCAATCTGATTGACGAGAATGAAGAAATGGTCGATCCTGCTATAATGATGTCAGGGCCCGCCGTATTGGCCCTCTTGGTAAACGTGGCTGCTTGGGTCTTTGCTGCATTGAACTGGACCAAATTTCTGTCGCTCCAAATTTGAACTTGTTCCAGGTCTTGATTAATAAAATTGTTGTAACCTGCTGCTGTCTGCGGTGATAAGTCTCAGTCGCTGGTAAAGGTTTTTCTGATCTAAATTGGGAGACAAGGGTACTTACCTTATAGTAGAAAATCGGGAGCGGACTGCACCTCCTTGCATGTGTATCTCCTATACTAAACTAACTTCTTAATTAAAACCATTTTTATAACAATTGATTCTATGGCAAATAGACCTTATTTCAGGATAAGCGAGAGTTATGCGAGAAGGCGCAACCCGCCCTCAGAACGACAACAAACAAGGTTAGAAAAGTCAAAGCGGCATTCGAGAAGTCAGTCATTGTCAGTTGTATCTGTTGACATTAAAAAGGGTACTGAAACAAGAATTATTGTTGCAGTTTTATTAAGAACACAAGCTTGCAATTATTCAGCTTAGCACTACAAAATCGATTTTATTAGTTTCTGCGCCTAGGGGGTAGGCAACCTGCCACCACGCGATTGGCACATGGTCCAGTTACGTTTCAGAACACCTTCCGTAATATTTGTGAGTGATATTCACCCATGGAAACCGTCGGGAGTGCTCGTTTAACGATTTTCTCCAATTTGCCTTTGGCAGATATGCAACCCGCCATACCGCCGCTCTCCCGTGGTTGCAAACTTGGTTCCACTTCTTAAAAGTGAGGTATGGGCATGCACTACCACTGTGCCAAATCTCAATGCTCTACTCAAAAATGCAAAGTTGGTCCCAATATCGCTGACTAACCGCTGTACTACGTGTATCCTTATATCATATTATTATGCTCAATTTTATAGCAGGGTTAAATATCGCATGTCATTCTGGGGATGTTCAAGAAATACTAGGAGATGATTACGGTTACAAAAATAATTGCAAGAACCATGTAAGGTGCTGACAGTATAGAGCACATTGCAAACCGCAATTTGTAAAGCTGGGACTATTGAGAGTACCATGTATTTATATTATGGAAATGTTGGTGTATGTTAAGGACAATATTGAAAAGTTCCACAGAAACAATTTTGTCCATGCGTATAATACCAGACCTCAAGATGATCTGCGCATCCCCGTGCACAGTCTCGCAACGTTTAAAAATAGTCCCAGCTATATGGGTATTAAATTTTACAATAAGTTGCCGAGTTATCTTAGGACCATTGCTGAGAGTAAGAAATTTAAGAAAGAGGTAGTAAATTATTTAAAATTGCAATTTTTTTATTCAATAAATGAATTTTTAAATTCATAACATATGTCCTCGTATGTGTCTTTACAAATAGTATACAATATGTTAATATGTTATTGGACTTTGAACGTAATCTTTACCTTTGTTGTACTATGTACTGTACTTGGGTCTTTAATTCAATTTAATAAATAAAATAAAAATAAACAAAACAACCCATTCATCCTGAATGACTTTGATATTCACCACAATGGAAACTGAAATTTAGTTAACAAATAATATTATTTGCCCAAGATCCTTTATATCTAATAAAATTATATTCCTACATATGGAGTTGTTACTGTTTACAGAGTGAGTTTGCTAAATAGTGTATAACGAAGAAGTGCTGCATTAGTAAGTTTGAGGCACACAATTCATAACTAAGTGAATAATCTGAGTTAGAAACTCCACTTTCCTAGTGGAACGTACACAGTTTGAAACAATCCAACATTTCAACTAACTTATCGTGCTAAACTTAAATTAACCTGCAAAAACGTGGATATTATTAAGTTTGATTAATTCCCGGAATAACTGATTTGTTACGAAGTAATTTTTTTGCGACGAACTGGAAGTAAACTATGCTTATTATGATATAGGTAATAATTTTGATATGAAACGTTCCGAAAATTGAAATTTTTAATTACGATCGAATGATAAAACATTTGAAACTTTTATTCTAATAGTTAAGTATCCTAAATAAAGATGCGTGAAATGTAAATTGATCGGATTTAGCGTTAAACAAGACAAAACAATTTAGTTACGTATCTTCAATAAATACGAATCTAATCAACAAATATTCGGGCTGTAATGCTAAAACGGTCCAATCTTGTGAAGAAATAAACATTACATTATCCCCCATAAAAATATGACTTATTTCACATGCTCATCAATAGAATCGGCTCCTTTTATTAAGAAAGATTATTATTTTGTCAAATAATTTGTATTATTATACCTAATTTTTGCAATGTATTGATAATAAAATTAATCCAGTGTTCAGGTTCTTTTATATTTTGCACCGAGATAATTACCGTACCTAAAATTGCAAAAGTTGCAGGTTTTTTCGCGTATCCTTCTAAAAATATCGCAAAAAAAAACAAATGAATAGTATTCGTTAAATTGTGACATTTTTTATTTTAAAATGGAACACCCTATATATTAATACATATACTAATTTTGAAATATTGGAAATTGAAAATTGCCATATTTACAACCTTGACAGGCTGTAGACTCTAATCAGCTTGACTTAAAGCTAAACGCTTTGCATTTTCCCATCATATGTTTTCATCATCTATTATCTAACATCAACTTCCCGTTTAATGGGAATTTTCGATTTTTGGGTTCTTCCAGTTAAACCAGAAGTTTATTACAGACGATACATTAAGAATATCTAAGAGAGGAAAGTGTAGAATCGTTTATATTCCATAGCCTGTCAAAGATGCAAAAATTCTGATTTTCAACGGTCATTATTTCGAAAATAGTTATAGAATGGCATAGCATATTATATATAAAATATGCCTAAAATTATCCCTGGAATTTCAAATTTTAATAATATATAAGGTGTTTTACATGAAAAGACAAAACGGCATACATATTTTTAGAAAATAATACGGGAAAATCGTTGTTATATGGCGTTTTTGTAGCATCTGCAATTACCTTTTTAGGTACGGTATAAAATATAAAAAAGCCGCCAAGACATATTTCAACATGTGTTTTCCATCTGTACTAGCTTAAAAGATTTCGTTAGTATAGTTTGGTGTTAAAAAATGTTATTTTAATTTCTCGATACGATAAGTATCCAAAGTCACTAAACACTATTACAGAAGAATGTGAAGTACATTCATACCACAATTAATAATCCACTCTTTACCAATTTACTCATATTTATAGAGAAATCGAAATAATCCATTAAAAACAGAGTTTTAACCATAATACCGAAACCTAATTTTTACACTCGACACGCGTTTCGTTAACCATGATTACGATAAAGTGAAAATATTACACCCAAGAAAATTACATTATAATAATTATAGTTAGCTTTATTAGGGGCTCGCGGGCGTAGCGGCAACAGTGACGATCTCATATTCTGATGGACGTCGCCGTCGCACAAAGGTCATTTTATTTTATTTAGGAATTAATAATTCATAAAAAAGGCAGCAAAAAAAATTGTTTTTGGCCTTATCTTAAAAAGAACATTCCATAAAAGGAAATGTTTTTGTCCTATTTTTTTTATTTTATCGTATTTACTATGTTTTTGACCACAAAAGTGAAACCAATATTCGACTTGTGTTCTTACTTGAAATAGTCGCTATTTATTTCCTAACTTCGATTGTTTATTGCGGCGTTTGTCATCCGTTTTGTGAAATTGTGATTTTACTCTGTGAAAGACTTGAGTAAGTACTTTATATGTTTGTATTACCGTGATTTTTTGATACTTGTAAAAGCCTCTAAAAAAATAAAGAAAATAGTATTACTGCTTACTCATTTGTTTATAAAAAAAACAAATTGGTAAAGCTGCAGATTTCGATGTTCAGGCATGTTTGTCTTGAAACATTTTTTTTTTCGTTAGTATATTTTCTAACGTTTTAATCAACGTTAAATTTGGGTGCCAAAAAGTGCCTATATCTAAGGATTTTGTTTTTTTTAGTAACCATGTCAATTCGGAAAAGCGATATGTTTGATGTTTGGTACGGAGAAAACTTATTACAAGAAAAGAATGCTGCTGTTTTAACCTATGTTTTAAATAAGCTTCATTTAGAAGATAATAAGGATGACAGCAAACGTGATTCAGTACAAGAAAAGGTAAATAGTTTTACTAGTTCTGTTTCGAAAATGTGGAAAAACTGCAATCGCACTCGAAAGGTTTTCGAAAATAGACATTCTGACTGGCTGGATAAAAACATTATTTTTTTTAAAGACCAGGAAAAACCTGGTCCAACCAGAGGCAGACCTTGCAAACTTTTTATGGATCTTGGGAACCAGCGAAAAAAACAAAAGCTTATGCCGGTTTTGCAAAAGTACTCAACAGAAGAGTTGACGTTCGCTGCACGAAGAAGCCTGGAGGCCTCTGGACAAAGAAATGCGCCGCAGATTCTTAAAGAGCTTTCTGATAGAGGGAACGTCTACAGAATCAAGAAAGCAATTTCAACACCAACTTTGGAGCCAATTAAATACTCTCCAGAAGAAGCACTTGCTCTATTTATTGATTCACGCTTGACAAAAAAATCCTACATTTTAATGCAACAAGGTGCTAAACAAAGAAACGCAAACATATACCCGAGTTATAACATTCTTCTTCAAGCAAAAAAAATGCTATCCAGACGCAGATTTTATTGTAATCACAGATACATCTGCAGATGTAAAACTGCAAGCACTTGTCAATCCTACAACCCACAGGATTATTGAGTCGCAAAAAGATGTTTTCAATAATGTTTTGCCGCGTATCAAAGATAAAAAAATTAATTTTATACATAAATGGAGATGCGACGGTAGTGCAAGCCATTCTACCTACAAGCAGCAGTTCAGTGGTGATCCGGAATCTTCGAAAACCGATTCTAATTTGTTTTCAGTCTGCCTAGTTCCACTCCAAATGACTGTAGAAAACGGCACTATACTTTGGCAAAATAATCGTACATCTTCCACTAGGTTTTGTCGACCAATAAAACTAATTTTTGAGAAAGAAACGCCCGAATTAACAAAACAAGTGGTTACCAATATTAAACAACAAATATCGGAAATAGAACCAACTAATATTCAGAAATATCAGTTACAAATTTACCATACTTTCAAAATGACCATGATAGATGGGAAGCTGTTCAGCGTAGTTAGTGAGTCTTCAACGCAAACATGTGGTATATGCGGTGCAACCCCTAAAGTTATGAATAACTTAAAAAGTATATTTAATCTTACACCAAATGAAACTTTATATGACTATGGCATCTCAACACTTCATGCTTGGATAAGATGTTTAGAATGCTGCCTACATATCTCTTATAAAATAACAATAAAAAAGTGGCAGATACGCGAAGATAATGAGAAAAATATCGTAAAACAACGAAAACAGGAGATTATACAAAAATTAAAAGAAGAGTTGAATTTGCTGGTCGATATTCCAAAACAGGGTTATGGCACTACTAATGACGGAAATACCGCCAGAAAGTTTTTTCGAAAATATTCCGTTGCTTCTTTAATAACAGGGGTTGATGAAGATTTGTTGAAGCGATTATACGTCATATTGACAGCAATGTGTTCCGGATATGAAATAGCCGTGGACGCGTTTACTCAGTATTGCATGGCAACAGCCAAATTGTTTGTTGAATGTTATCCATGGTATTACATGCCTTCTAGTTTGCACAGGATACTCATTCATGGGCCAAACATTATTAAAGCAGCACCTCTTCCCATTGGAATGTTTTCAGAAGAGGCACTTGAATCCCGCAATAAAGATTTTCGAAGGTATCGGGAATCATATTCAAGAAAATTTTCACGGCAAAAAACAATGAATGACGTATTTTGCCGGCTATTATTATCTTCGGATCCATACATATCATCGTTATCTCAATGTATAGGTACGCGTTCAAATAAGGAACCACTGACCCAAGACGTTCTCAATTTACTCCAACAGCCAAGTTTAGCAGAAATGGCAGCCTCAGAACATCTTGATAGTGATAGTGACATTTCCGATAGTGACGGCAGCGAACAATAGGGCGTCAAAAGTTTTTTTGTTGTTTAGAATAAGCATTTAAATTGTTTTTTAAAGGACTAGATTAAGACAATATTTTTATGTTGAAATATGCGTTTTTTATGTTAACACCCTGTACAAAATACTTTTATGTTGCAATAAAACTTTCATTTTTGTGTTAGACGTGAAAAATATTTAAACTAATTAAATTATGCTAATTAAAAATGGTATACAGGGTGTTCGGAAATTGGGTTCCGAAACTCATAGGGGAAAATCTACATGCTAAATTAAGGTGGGTTTGTCATATAACAAAAGTTTGAAATCTCGATATTCTCCGAGTTATAGGTTGTCAAAGATCATTTTTTTAATTTTAATTTTTTACATAATGAGGTTAATCCCTATCGAAATAAGCTGGTATTTGGCATATGGTTCTGATATAGTAAAGGTCACCGTTTGACAATAAAAATATTCAGTATTCTGTTACTAGAGGGCACTTTACCCACAACATTTTTTTTATTTTCCCTGTATCTTGTTTATTT
>MU196564.1:0-11928 GCA_016904865.1 Pissodes strobi | reverse complement strand
TCGAGAAAACATGCGCACCGTAGTAATCGGGTATAATAGAATCTCATCTTTTCTGACCAATAATTGTTGTTAAAGTTTTATCGTTAATACATTGTTATTGTTATAAACTAAACGTGCTTACTTTATCATCTCTTCTTACCCCACGGAACGCGATCCCGGTCTACCTCAGTTACCCCCCGGCACGCTAAACAAGGCGTGTCCTCACGAGTAGAACATCCAGTGGTAGATTAAAGGAAGCATTGAGACCCCGTCATTGTACTGATCGCGACGAGGCTCTTCTCTGAGAAGTTATTCTTTAAATAAACGCGCAACCCCCTAAGCTACTCGTGACAATATGCTGTTAAGCAGAGGAAATTTTATGCCGCCCATGCGGTTGATATAGGATACCGCGGTAACGTTATCTATTCTCATTAATATATTAAGATTTGTTTTGTGTTTGCAGAATGATTTGAGGCCATTAAAAGCAGCCAGGAGCTCTAAATAATTAATGTGAAAATTAATTTCTGAAGAAGTCCAGAACCCTTTTGCTATTTTTGTGTTGCAAACCGCGCCCCATCCCGAACTGCTGGCGTCTGTATAAATGCAAAAATTATAATGATTTTCTTTTAACGCCATTTTCCCTTTTTTGATATTTTTAAACCACCAAACAAAATCGTTTTTAAGATAAGGTGCTATTTTCATTATCTCTTCATAGTCACCATGGCACTTTTTTAATGCCTTAAATTTTTCCCTCTCAAAATTTTTCATGTGGGCCCAACTGTAAGGAATTGCCGGGCATACAGATACTAAGGTTCCTATAATGCTTGCAAATTTTCTTATTTTAATTTGTGATATATTTTGAATATCTTGTAGTGTTTTTAGGATTTTTTCTGACTTTTCGAATGGTACTGACATTGTCATATTTTTGCTATCAAAGGTGAAGCCCAAATATGATATGCATTGTTTTGGCTGAAGGTCGCTTTTTTCTTGATTTAGAGCGAAACCAAGAGATTTTAAAAGTTGAATACTGTATTTTATATGATCTAAAAGAATGTCTTTATTTGAGTTAATTAATAAAATATCATCCAAATATGTGACTAAAGTAACACCTTTAGATCGCAAATGGTGTAAAATGGGCTTAAAGAGTTTGGTGAATAGAAAAGGCGCAATCGATAATCCAAATGGCAGACATGTAAATTCGTAAAGATGATTTTTGTATTGTAGTTTTAGGTATTTTCTGTATCTTTTGTGAATTGGTACTAAGAAATATGCGTCTTTTAAGTCGATTTTTGCCATATAGCACTTTTCGGATATAAGCTGTTTAACAGTTCGATAATCCTCTAGTTTAAAGTGAGGACAGTTTAAATAACAATTTAGTTTTTTAAGATTTAAAATAAACCTGTATTTTCCATTTGGCTTTTTCCTTAAAAAATATGGGGATATGAATTGTTTTTTACTGTGTTTACTGTTATGAATAGCCCCAATCTTTAATAGCTCATTAATGCTATTTTGATATTCTGGCGATGTTTTAATTTTTGGGGCCCTTTTTTGAATGGGTTGCTTAACAAAGGGAATTTTATAACCTACTACCCAGTCCAAAATGTTTTTATTTTGGGTTATTAATATCCAATTTTTGAGAAAATATTGTATTCTGCCAGCATAACATACCTCTAATTTAGATGGCTCTTCTTCTGGTAATATTTGTGGTAGGGTTCCTGCTTCTGGGTGTACTTCCTGAACTGTTGGTTCTGTTTCCGAGACGTCACATATCTGTCCCCCCTCCGTCCTTCTTTTGGCTTGAACTTGGGCTTGTACTTTGTGCGCTGGTAGTTTTTTTGGGTTTTATTGTCATAACTAGTGCCCGGTTTTAGGAAGTCCTTAGCCGAAACTTCCACAGTTATTGCCATCTTGCACTTTTCTGTGAAGTCCGATCCAAACAGAAAATTGTCGATTTTTTGGTCAGCCGCGAGTTTTTGGATTGTGTCATTAAAATACGAGTGCAGCTGGTATTTTCGATGGGTCGATAAAGTGTGACACATATCTGTCAGTAACTTTCCTGAGTCAACCAGAGCTTGCGTAATTGTGGGGTCCATGGTTTCCCGTTGGGCCAAAACCTTGGTAAGGGCTGAACCGGTGGCCGCAATTCCTTTCCCGATCATATCTTGCAAATTTTGCAAGAACTTATCCTTCTTAATGTCGGACTGCGTTAGTAAAGCTTCAACCTCTGGATTTAATTGGGGGCCTCTTAACTCTTTGCAGTTACTTGGTACTTGCCAGGTTTCTAAAAGAGTTTTCCTTGTTTCTTTATCTAGGCCTGAGGCCAGGTAGGACTGCCAGCGCGTCGCTAATTCTGGGGCTATTTCAGGCCCCTGGCTGACACTATTTGACGGATTCACGCCTAGAACATTGTCCCAGGTGTCAAGCTCAGTAGGCGCCGGTCCTGTAGGATTTTCAGGAGGCGGTGCGTTGTCGTTATTTTGATCCTGCTGAGCGGATCGGACATAGCTTGTGGAGCTTGAGGATGAAGAAGTGTCTGTATCATCATCACCTAAGATCAAAGGGGTTATTTTTGGAATTTAAGTAATTCCTTGATAATATAAAAGGTTTTAATTCTCGATACTGAGTTTAACTTGTGTTTTAACCACGTACTAGTCATGGCTAAAACGCATTGGGAAATTCTGATAATTGTTTTGCAAAAAATGCCTGAAGGAAGAAAAAAAAAACGATATTACTCGTAATCCCAATTTGCCTAACTCAGCCCACGGTTAACCATTTTTTCTCTAATGTATTAGTCATTATTGAAACCCATAACTGGGTATGTTGGAGGATGATATCCCGTAACGAGGGTAAAGATAATAGATATTACTCATATTCTTTACACCCCATCGGGGTGTTCGAGCATAATAATTCTCGAACCCCCTACTTCAAGAATATTTCCCAACAATGTATTAGCCATTGTTAAGAACAAAAATGGAGTATTGGTATGGATTTCCTTATTTGCGGGTAATGTAATAGATGTTATTCATATTCTAAACCCTTCTGAACACAGCAATGTATTAGTCATTGGGTGTTATTCTCCTAAAAGTGTATTAATTTATTAATGTACTTACTCCAGCAGGTCATGCAGTTTTCTCATATTTCGCTTCACTTTTTCTTTGAAAGCACTCACTTTCCGTTTTCGATTTGGCATTTTCGGTTCGATAAAAAGCAAATACCGCACGAACGAGCGTAAAAAACATAATGAGGGTTCAGGCGGGCGACACCAGCAGAGTCATTAACACGTCAACAGTTCTTTATCTTTCTATAAACATTACGCCGGACGAGCTAAGAGAAGCATATACTACAGGGTGATGTTGAGGACGGGACTATCGAAGTATAATAAGAAACGACATGTACGTTGATGACTTATTAACTTCTGTTGACACTCAAGAAGAAGCAAAGTACGTATGCGAAAATATATTTTCCATTTTACTAAGACGCGGATTTGAGCTTCGTAAATGGAAATCTAACGACAAGTCAGTAATTTCGGGCTTAAACAATGAAGCAACGGCTAATGAAGTAAACTTTTCAATGAGCAAAGAAAACGAATCTAAAATAGTAGTGCTATCATGGCATTGTGAACGCGACATATTATAGTATATTAAGTGTCAAGAACAGTAAGGACAGTTTACCGATCGACGACAATGTTTGGCGACTGAGCGAAGCGAAGTCGCCAATATTGGAGGAGATCGGTAAACTCCTTACTGTTCGAGATGCTTATACTATTTTTTGTACGCCCATTATGAACACAAAGACATTTACTAAGCAAATATCTTGAAAATGGTAAAAATTGTGTTTTGGATCATTATTTCTGCCCTGTAGATTCACTAAACCTTAAGTGGGTTATGTTGTTACTATGGATACGTTAATTTTACTTTTTAATGTCACGATATTTGACAAACGCGTGACTATTATTATATCAGTAGTGTTTTAGAAGTATGAGTGAGTCAGAGAACGATAATTCTGATATTGAAGAGGCATGGGAAATAGGGTGCTCTTCAATAATTCCGGAGAAATAAAAAAATCGTTATGAAAAGACGTATAAAGTTTTCAAAAAGTGGTTTGAAGACAATCATGGAAAGAGCTTAGACGAAAAACTCCTGTTGGCATACTTTGTTCAAAGAAACAGAAAACTGGCGTCCCCTGGCAGTTTATGGGCTGCGTATTCTATGTTTTTTACAAAATACTGATGTTTCAAGAAAGGATCATCTAAAGATGATGCATTTTTTCGACAAATCATATATATTTTACTTACCGTTCAGCTGAACGGTAAGTAAATTACTTACCGTCCGTTTTTGCTTAGTAACCAGTAAACTTAACCTACCGTTCTAAAACCAAGCACGGTAAACAATCCGAAATAGCATGGGCGTACAAAAAAGTATAAAATTTGTAACTTTCGTTATCCCAGTATTATTACAAAACGAACAATACTTTCACGAATCGCGACTATCTTTGATCCGTTGGGTTTGCTAAGTCCCTCTATCATTATTGCGAAAGTACTTCTTCAAAGATTATGGTCTGAGAACCTCACTTGGGACCAACCATTGCCTCCACCCATTCTTCGAGCCTGGGAAGAATTTTCATCAGAACTAGTCGTATTAAATAACTTAGAAATTCCGAGAAAAACATTTTGTGATAACTACAATCGAGCATTTTTAAATGGTTTCGCGGATGCCTCAGAAACCAGCTACGGAGCATGCGTTTATATTGTTTCCAGTAATGCAAAAGGTGAACAGAAATCATATTTATTATCTGCCAAGTCAAGGGTTGCCCCAATAAAATCTATCAGTATTCCTCGTCTTGAGCTCTGTGCTGCTCTAGTATTGGCTCAACTAGTTTCTAAAATTCTAGATTCCATTCCCTTAAAATTCGATAATATTTATTTATGGTCAGATTCGACAATCGTTCTTGGATGGTTAAATACCAGCCCCAATTTGCATAAACCTATTGTGGCGAATCGCGTAACAATCATTCAAAAACTTACTGATACGTTTATTTGGAAACATGTTCCTACTGATGAAAACTCGGCAGATATCGTTTCACGCGGACTTTTCCCAAAGAAATTAATTAATTCAAGAATGTGGTTTAACGGACCATCATTGTTAATACGTGATTCAAATACGTGGTCAAATATATTTGTACCAAAAGACTTAGATCTTCCAGAAAAAAGAAAGTTGTGTCTTCTCATATCAAACGATAAACTCAGTTTTAGTTTCGAACGATTTTCAAATTTAATTAGAATAAAACGAGTATGCGCCTACATGTTAAGATTTATAAATAATTGTAAACTAACAATTGCGACACGTGAATGTTCAAATTTGTCCGTTAAAGAGTTCGATAATGCATTTTTACGATTAATTCGAATTGCACAACTTCAATGATTTCCTGATGAACTCATTACTCTTAGAAAGGGAAGTTCTCTACTAACAACAGTAAGATATTAAGTTTGCATCCCTTTTATGATAAAAACGATGACGTTTTACGCGTAGGCGGACGATTATGTAATTCAGATTTTCCTTTTTCAAAAAAGCACCCCATTTTGCTACCCACTAATCATCGATTAACACAACTTATTTTTGAATTTGAGCACCGTAAATTATTACATGCTGGGCCCCAGTCTCTTCTTTCTAATATCCGCGAAAAGTTTTGGCCAATTTCAGGTCGAAGTCTTGCCCGTAAAATCGTAAAAAAATGCGTAAGATGTGCCAGGTATAGTGGTCAACGGATTTATCCCATTATGGGAGACTTACCTGCGATGCGTGTACAACCAACAATGCCTTTTTCAGTCGTTGGCGTTGATTATACGGGACCGTTTATCCTGAAAGACAGATCAGGTAGAGGCTGTAGGCCCCTCAAATGTTGGGTAGCTCTTTTTATTTGTTTTAGTACTCGCGCGATTCATTTGGAACTAGTTTTAGCATTAACAACAGCTGATTTCCTTCAAGTCTTTAACCGATTTGTAAGCAGACGCGGTAAGCCATGCGAAGTTTTCTCTGATAACGGCACGAATTTTGTCAGAGCTAATAAAGAGCTGAAGATGTCCGATTTTCTTAAAAATAATTGTCAACATATCTCTGATTTTGCAGCGAATATGAGCATTAAATGGCATTTCATCCCTCCAAATTCTCCTCATTTCGGAGGAATTTGGGAAGCGGGAGTTAAGAGTGCAAAATATCATATTAAACGAGTTTTGGGAAGCCATTCGATTCATTTTTTCGCTTTTCAAACATTACTGATTCGTATCGAAGCAATACTCAACTCGCGTCCAATGTTTCCCATGAGTTCCGATCCCAGTGATTTAACTGCACTCACTCCCGCACACTTCCTCATTGGAAGATATCCGACAACGTTAGCCGACCCTCCAACACCAGACGTGAGTGAGAATCGTTTGACTAAGTACCGGCTTCTCCAGAAATTCTATGAACAATTCTGGAAACGTTGGAGTACCGAATACATTGCCGAACTTCAACAAAGAAGCAAATGGTGGAAACATGAAGCAACTGTGGAACTAAATCAGCTAGTTCTTGTAAAGGACGACAACTTGCCTCCTTCATTGTGGCGTTTAGGACGTACTGACGGTACCATTACCAGGGCAATAACCAGGTTATGTCCACTACCTGTTGTCAGTTGATCAACTTCCAAGGCCGGGGGCATGTTTGGGCTACCTGTAATACCGAAATGGCTAGGACCAGTATCCACCCCATGGAGAAGTGACACTAACATAATTCGAAAATTGAAATATCATAATATCCATTATAGTTTTTATCGACGTTTAATAATATTAAATCAAGTAGATATTTCAACAGTGCCTCATTACAATCCACTACACGAAACACCCTCCATCCACATTGACGTCCCAGGAGGACGCCAGAACACCGCCACTTACCTCGACGACACATCCGCTCCACGTTGGGGAAGATGCTGTAGTTGTGAGTCGCCCCCCCCCCCCCCCCCCCCCCCCCCCCCCCCCGCCCCCCCGACCCCCGCCCCCCCGCCTCCCCCCCCCCCCCCCCCCCCCCCCCGCCACAGTCTGGCACAGCCAAAATATCGACACCACGACCAATGACATTAACCAACGACCACGTGGCTGCAAGTCACGTCACCACCGCAACCTCCAATAAGAGGACTCGTCAGAGTAGTAGTCCGGTTGATGCGTACGTTCAGAAAAGGACACGCTTCAACCCGACGGTTGAAGCGATTACCATCGACTCTGGCGAGCCACCCTCATCGGTAACTGATAATCCTCTCTCAAAGGGGAAGACCCCGGCCTCTGTCAACACTGTCAAGGGGCAGACAATCCTGAAATCCAAAAAGCCAGAGACACCTTACTTTAATCCTGTGATCCAGTACCATTCCTCCCAGACCCCTTCCACGTCTTCCTCCTCTGACTCCGCGCACGTGGCCACTGGTTCCGGTGAGTCCTCTCAGTGTGCTTCCACCCTCCATCGCGCCGAGCCGAGTTCCGCGACTCTTACCCCCCCCCCCCCCCCCTCCTCCGAGGCTGAACAAGATGGTTGCCGAAGTACGGCCTCCACCCACATTTCGTCCAACATTGTGCGAGCTTCGGAGGGCACTTACCGAGCCCGGTGACGCTCCGGTATGGAAGATGATCGACCTCGCTCTCGTGGGGTGCAGGGAGCCACTTGTGGCTACCCTGGAGGCTTGGTTGTCTTCTTTGGCGGAGCCCACCGGGCGCGGGACGCAGAAGGGAAAAAACGCGGTCCTCGAGCGAACAACGGCGAGGCTGGTAAAGCTGGGCCCAAACCCAGCAAGCACTATGACCAGCAGCATACCGGGAGGGTTCGCCGTGCTAGTGGCTACAAAAAGGCCCAAGATTTATGGGGGAAAAACAAGTCGAGTTTGGTGGACAGCATTCTGTCCGGCCGGGACCTCTTAGAAAAAGAGGTTCACCCGCCCATGAGTGAGGTGCTGGAGCTCTTCGGCGGTATATTGGAATCCCCCTCCCCGGACGGTACTGAACCGATGCTGGACGCCAAGCCAGAGTGGGATTTTGCCCCGGTGACTGCAGCCGACGTAAAGGCTTCCATCGGGTCATGGAAGAACTCGGCCCCCGGACGGGACGGCGTTTCCGCCTCCAGAGTCAAGTCCCTGCCTGTAACGCAGTTGGCGGCAGTGTTCAATATCATCGTTTTTCTGAACATCCATCCAAAGTATTTCTCCGAAATGCGAACCGTCCTAGTGCCCCAGGAGGGTGATCGCCATCTGGCTACCAATTGGCGACCTGGTACGACGAGGTATTCTCAACCTCAACGGAGGTACAAACAGCAGGCAGTTGTACAGACTAGCGGTCTTCAGTAAGGGAAGCGAGCACCTGGGAGTCCGCGAGCGCAGGACAATCCTGGCGGAGGCACATCACGAAAACGGCCAGCCAGAAGTCAGTGCGATAGGGTATAATAGGGACAGGTATATAAGCAATGATGCTGATAAGGGCATTACGACATCTTTAAGTAGAAATAGAAGCGTAGATATTATGTATAGAATTAAGCTAGATTTAGGTTTAGGTATAGAACAGTCCCAAGTGATGGGCACAAGGTCGGAGCTGGAAGCCAACCACTCAACAAGAGAATGGGTGTTAATAATAGACAAAATTAAGACGTATGTTAAAAAAATATATGGGGCGACCTCTCGCTTCAGTGGCAACAAGATCCAATTCAATAGAGAGGAAAAGACCAAGGTAAAGTCAAGCCTGAAGGGAATTGACATATGTATATATCAACTAACTAAGGAAGTCATGGGAAGTAATATGAAGCTCTCCCTGGAGCAGGAGAAGAACAGGTGTTTGGAAGATCTGGTGGTGAAAGAGGACGCAAGAGCGAAAGAGGTGGAACGAGTATGGCCATTTATGGACAAAATGAACAAGGACATTGCTGAGTCGAAACGGGCACAGTATGGGAGGGAAAAGAGGACGGAACAACATAGAATGACCGACCAAGGAGCAATGAGAGAGGGAGCCCAAGCAACGGGAAAGGCCCTAGATCAAGACACGGATGCGCCCACTACAGACAACAACGAGCCAATGACGGACACGAACAATAACAGAGCGTTCTGGAAAGGAGAAATTGCAGAAACCAATATAGGGAAAATGTTAATACCTTATGAAAAAAGGTAAAATAGCTATTGAACTAACACTACATTGGGTAGAAGAGCACGAAGATGTACTATGCTACAGATGCTGTGGATTTGGTCACACTGTAAGAGTATGCAGTGACGGGCCCAACTGCTACAAATGGGCTGAAAAACATAACGGTAATGAGTGTCCAGGCACTAAAGGCATGGAGTGCATCAACTGCCAAAAAGCAGGACTAAGGGCGCGCAGACACTTGGCCCGGGATCCAAAATGCCCAACCAGACTTTTACGAATGAAGAGACAAAGAGTAAGAACTAGATATGACTAGATTATCTGTCCTGCAGATAAACCTAGGGAAAGGAAAACAGGCAACTGATATGATGAGAAAAAAAGCTAAGTAAGAACAAATTGATATTATCGCCATCTGCGAACCGTACCCTAATGCAGGGGGTGTGGAGTGGAGTGGATGTCAAACATGGAAGAGACAGAGGAAAAGCGGAAATTTGGGTTAAAGAAACTATCACTACGAAGATAACGACATCATATGAAACCGAAAACGTGGCAACATGCAGCATTTTGACGGAGGCGGGGGAATGGGTCACCGTAGTGTGTATCTACGATGAACCCGGCGGCGGAATCTGTAGAAGATTCGGGGAATGCTGTGACAAGATAAAACATATAACAAAAGGACTACTGCTGGGGGACTTGAACGCGAAGAACACGGTGTGGGGGGCACCCATCACGGATGATCGGGGTCAAGTGTTGTTTGAGTGGATCCTTCAAAACGGATGGATGGTGCATAACGACCCGGAATCGAGGCCGACATTTGATTCTAGCAGAGGAGTAAGCTGGGTGGACATCACCTGCGGCAAAGGCTTGTTGCTGGATGACTGGTTAGTGACGGACGAAGAGACCCTTAGCGATCATAGATATGCCAAATTTACGGTTGTGCTTGACATAAAGAGGAAGGGCATAGGGAAAAGGGTGGAATTTTCGCTAACACCAACATACCCAAAATAGAGGAGGCTCTCAGGGAAATAAAGGAACATTGTGTCGTAACAAAAACGAACATAGACCAATTAGTGACAGAATTTCAGTAGAATAAACAAGAGACTGGTAAAGAAAAAAAGGATATATAGTGGACAGAAAAACATTTGGTGGGATGAGGAGACTCAACTGGCCAAAACAGCTTGAAACAGGACAAGGAAGGCGTGGAAGGAGGCTATAGCCACGGCCGACCCATTGGTTGAGGCCAAGAAAGAAATATTTATGAGGCAGAGGAGAAACCTGAAGAAATTAGTCAAAAATAAAAAACAGAGGAGCCTGGATAAAGAGCTAGATAACATAATCACTAACTATCCATGGGAAAGGGAATGGACCTGGATGAGAAGGAGCTAGGCCAAAGGGAAGAAGAGTACGAACCTGGAAGGTAGGGAAGTCTCAGAGGAAGAATACGACACCTACATGATCCGGAAATATCATCCGGATGCCGAATAGCGCCGACAACATCACGGATCTAGATCATGTCAGTGGGGGAAGATGGGATCTCGAATGAGTATTTAAAGCATATATGGAAATGCAAAAAACCATACATAATAAAATTATACAACGTCGCACTGTCAACGGGCTAACTTCGGTACGAGCATTCGTAGTAACAAGACGTGTTCTTGGAGCTCCGTGTTTTTCTATTGGAAGGTGATTTTTGGTGGAATATAGTGGACGACTGGGCGACGATTTTGGACTAGGATAAGGATACTGGATTACTTTGGCGAAAGGTGGTTTTGGATAGGATTTTTATGACTTTTGAAAACGCGTTTATGTATGCCGCATTTCTTGAAACCTAGATAGCGAGATAGGAACCTGGACCCTGAAGCAGGGCCCCCGGGGAGGGGGCTATAGGCCCAATTGCTAGGGACATAGGGTGCTCGAATTTTCTAACTTTCGAAATAGACATTTGTGTGGATATATAAGACTGAAAATTTAAATAAAGAACGGTTAATGAGTGCGAGAGAGATAGACAATACGAAAAATACGGCAAGGTCGTACTTTGCTAGAGTGTGAGAAATTTGTAGTTTTTGTAGTAAATACTTGGCAGCACGTGTACCGGGACGGAAAAAAGGCATTGTTGAAGATAGGGCGGACGCATCTAGTCAAAAAGGCATTTAAATAACGTATTAAGTGGTACGAAGTATCAGGAGTACAGAACTTAACGGAGGTAAAAATTACGCTAAGTGGGAAATTAACGTACGGTAGTGCGAAGACTAAATAAAGGTTCCCAGCGTATCGGAGAGCTTTTAGACATCGAAGAAGCTTTTATTATACTATTGTTGTTTGTATAAAAGACGCTGGCTGGCGCCCGCGACGCGGGAGACGCCAGTAAGGAGGTGCACGCGAGTGACGAACTTAGTAAAATTAAGGCGGTCTTTTGAAATAAAAATTTGCTAACTTTTGAAAGCGAAGTGCGTTGGCGCTGAGGGCGCGAAGGTTTGTAGGGCTGGACTTCCTAAATAAGGGCATAACACTAGCAAGGGGTGAAAACCACCCCCGGGGGTGTAAAACGGGGTTAAGGGTAAAATTTTTGTGTGTGGACCGATTTTCATGAAAGTTAGCTTCCTTTCAAAAAGTAAAAACTAAAAATTAAAAAGTTTTTGGACTGCGCATGCGCGAAAGACAGATTTAGAAAACCGGCTGCCATTTGGTAACCCGTGGACCGATTTGGACAAAAATCGGGATTTAGTATCAGTAAGTGGTGGTGAACAAACGTTCGGGCGCGATTTCATATGCGAGTGCGCGTACTGGATGCGCAGTGTGTATCTCGGAAG
>JAEQML010078124.1:0-12581 GCA_016904865.1 Pissodes strobi | reverse complement strand
GGAGTTTTTTGCCAGTAATCCGTGTTATAATAGTGCTGAAATTCGTGCAGCGAAACTGTCAAAGTAAGTGCATATTGTTATATTCAAGTCGTTATACACAACAAACGGAAGTTAGCTCCAACATGTTCACAAACTTACAGGATGTATTGAACAAAATTGTGAAAACGTTTTTATAAGCATGTATCCGCAAACGATTATTTACAAAAAAGCTAGTGACAAATGTTACAATTTATATACCATGAATGCCATTTGAAAATAATAGTAGGCAGAGTGTTTGTCTGTCGTTTCTGCGCTGCGGGTTCGATTCCCCCCCCCCCCCCCCCCTCCTTCGGTCGGGAGAGATGTTTTGTTTACCTTTTTTAAGGTTGTGTTTATTTTTCATTAATTTACTTTTTTTTCTTAATTTTGTGTTAGTTTTGGTTAGTTCTTGTTGATTGCGACCCCGTACGTAGCCAGCATGCAAAGCCATAATAATACCTATTATTCTTGTTTCACCATTGCGCATGTATGGTATCGCATCGAAAATTTGCCTCTATTGCTAGACGCTTGTGGTTTCTACGGCCGGCAGGGAATTACCAGCTATCCGTGTGACGGAGGTAGAAGAGTTTAAAGTTAAAGGTTCCTGTAAAGATTCCTATTGTTTCTTCATTCAAACAAGGCCAGCGTAATTTTCAGCGGTTATCTATACTAGATGGTCCTGCTGCATGAAAAAAGTTCAATTTTTGAGCGCTCGTGTGAAATGTACTAAATTTGATCAATATCCCTATAAAATGTACTATTGTACTTACACGTAAGAAATGTACTAAATTTAGTACAAATGTACTAAAACGGTAACGCTGGCATCAGCCTAGGTAATCTGATATCTCCACCACATTGCCACTGACTGCCGCTGATACAGGGCCGACACCAGCCCCCTACGTCCGTAGGTGTTTGTCAAAACGCGAGTGTTGTGTGAGTCAATGCGCTGCCATGGACCAAATACAACCGCGTAAAAACATGTTAAAATATATAGCGGCGGCCTAGGTCTGCCAAATTATGTAATGTAGTAAATAAAATGTTATTGATTGAAAACAGATATATTATTAAATTACTTTACGCACTGCATTAAATGCCAAAAATATGTCAGATTTGCTTTACGCACTAGTGCGTAAAGTAATTTATTTCACGCACTGCACATTAAAAAGGCATACTTTACGAATCTTAGAGAGTCCGAAAAGTAAGTATTTTACGCACGGTAGTAGAAAAAAATATGTTTAACTTATTTCCCAGTTTGTTATACATTCCTCAGATTAAGTTTGGCCGAACATTTTAGGGATTCTTGTATACTTACACATTGTGGATAGCTATTTAAATGAATTTTAGTTTTTTTATCTTTATTATTTTCTACACATCGGGAAGAGCTAGTTATGGAGACGATCCCATTGGTAATGTCCAAATTAAGAGAGCGCAAGGTATTTGTTCTGTAAAAGCACGTATTACACCCGAACATAAAGTAAGAAGCAAGCCATACAGCTGTTCTTTTGAATGCGACGAAAAAGAAGAAAAAATTACGGTAGTAAAATGCGAAGACTGTGCCGCACATGAAGGCGATTGTAAACATGTCGTAGCCTTAATCATGTGGCTGCACAGAAGAAGTGAGGAGCCAGCATCAACATCTTCAAAATGCTACTGGGCTAAGGCTAAATTATCAACGGTGGGTACCAGCTTAAACTTTATTAAAGCTAAAGACATTGTACCCACTTATTCAAAAACTGTTCGTACCATTGGTGACTCTAATCCCCAGAATAATCCGTCGGAATTTTTTAACGACGTAGTGGCGAAATCAGGGGAACTTCAAATTGATTCACAGCTAATGTTATACAACAAAGATGTTGAAGGTGTTAATGCAGATAGCTTTATTCAATTTTGCAAAGATGAAATGGAAGATAGTAATGTGTTGAAAGACATTTATCAAGCCACTAAAGAACAAGCAGACTGCCCTTTATGGCATGAATTGAGATATGGTCGAATCACTGCATCGAAAATATTTGAAGTTGCTCATTGCAAAACAGAAGATGGTTCTTTAGTAGAACACATCATGGGGGCATACTCATTTAAAGAAACCATGGCCATAAAACGTGGTAATAGTATACTGTTGGGTAATATCTTTGCTAAGATTATTGCATTTTTATATTATTTTTAGGCAAATCTTTAGAAAAACAAGTGCTAGCTGTTCTCGGAGAGAGCGAGAATATAAAAATTGAAGCAAGTGGATTTATTATCAATAAAAAAATTCCAATCATCGGTGTCTCCCCTGATGGATTATCAACTGACTTCGTAATTGAAATAAAATGCCCTTTGGAAAATAAAAAATAAAAATTATGTGTGTGATGGCATGCCAAATCCAGTTACAAATGTATTTTGCTGATAAACAGACAGGGATATTTTGTTTAGCACATGACAATTTTGAAACGACTAAGAATATTGATATTTATAAAGTTAAGTTAAATGATGAGTTTTGTGAGGACTTGATAGGAAAAGCAATGGACTTTTGGAAAAAATATATTTTTAACACATTGTTACTGAAGTGAAATTAAATAAAATCATATTTGTTATAAGTATAAGTTTTATTTATTATTGAAGGGGGAATACTTGTTGTATTATGTTTTATTATTTTATTAGAACATTCTGCAAATTAACTAGTCCACAACATATAATTGCAGCTTCATCACAAAGGGGAATCAACTTGGTATCAACGCAAGTATGAGGTGCCATCATCTTAAAATTGCGAATCCTTCCTATGGCCCTTTCTACACGGATTCGAACTGCAGCAATCCGTTTTGTTTCCATGACATCCGATTTTTTACTAGGTATGCCGGTCTGAACACTTGGAGGTCTGATAAGTATATGACCATGAGATTCTACCAACGGAGCTACGTTTTTGAACCCTCTGTCTGCCATAATGTGTGCTCCTCTGGGAATTTTCTGGAGGATTCCACAGTCTTCAAATAACGTTGTATCACTAACTCTTCCACCATATCCTTCAGAAATAAAGTTTATAAACCCGTCTGGTGTAATTGAAATCAAATATTTCAATGTGTTGCAGCTTTTATATTCAGACCACGTGAGCGCCTGATGAAGAGCATTACTGGGTTTTTCTATGCGTACTTCGAAACAGTCGATAATGCTTTGAGTTTTCGAAAATCGTTTACGAAAAGCTATAGGTAAGTTTTCCAATACTCTTTGTGGATCAGGAAAATAAATGAGCTCTTTCATGTAGTAAGAAATTAATTTGATTGTTTCGGCAAAAATTCTGCTAATATAACCTTTGGTTAGTGAAAAATCGATAGCGAGGCGTGTAAAGGAATCGTTAAGTCTTATTTTTATTAAGAACCAACAGAATATGTGTTTGAGGTGCATGAACATTTTTCACCAAGATATCAATAAGGAAATATGTTTCTCGAGATAACCCTAAATATAACTGAGAGTTATGCGTAATTTTTATCAATGTGCTTCTCTGGTGATTTATAACTTCCAAGTCTTCATCGCTTTCACTTTCAACAGTAGAAGGAAACGAATAAGTAGAATCAGAAGCACTCCCCTGATCTTCTTCGACTGGATCAATGCCTTCATCAGCTTCAAAACCTCTGTTTTCCGAAGTTATTTTGATCTTTTTAGTTTGGCAAATCTTGTCCACTTTTTTAATGTGTAATGAAACTTGAATTCCTTTGTTTTGCGTTGCCTTCTTCGCAAATCTGTCATATTAATCAATATCGGGTATATAAAGAGGGTCAGGTTCTTCTTCACACGAGACATATTCTATAGGTTGCTGTTGGCATGAAACAGATTCTTCAACCAACTGCTTTCTTTGGCGTTTTTCGAAAGCAGCCCATCGTTTATTACTGCATTTTGCAGTTTGCTGGCAATCAAATTTATGTGGCAGAATTCCCGACTTCAGTTTCATGTTTCCTCCACATAGTTTGTAGCGGATAAAATTTTCAACGTCAGTTTTCAGCTGAAAGGCGAAAAAAAGTAACTTTTGAGCTAAAGAAGGACTAAAACAAAATTTACATTTTGGTTCTTTCAATTTAAAAAAAAATTACTGCATAAACCTTAAACACACCATGTTCCAAACTTGAAACGAATCGGCCCATAAACAGCAAAGTTTGCCATTTTGGATCGACCATCTTGATTTTTTTAAAATTTGGATCTAAAATCATATTCTGACCTTAAGCATCAAGTCCCAAATTTTAGAGAAATCTGTTAATAAATAGCTAAAGTTCTGATTATTAAACGATCTTTTTATATTTTACCCCACCCTGTCTGTAGAGGATGGTTTTTAAATACGTGCCTTGATTTTTACGAGTTGTATAACAGTATCAAGTTTGAAAGCGATATCTGAAACCGTTCGAAACCAATCTGTCCATAAACAGCGGCAACCTCGATTTTATTAAATTTTAGTCAAAAACGATATTCAGCGACCTTAAAAACACCCAAATTTCAAAGTTGAGAAAAATCGATTAATTAATATCAAAGCTATATATAAATATATAATATATAAAGCAGCAGACCTGACGCACGTCATGCATGACCCTATGACGCGTCACAGCGTCACGCCTGACGTGTCAGATCTAACGACTTCATTTGTCAGTACACAGGGATTTTAAAAAGGGCTAAACGCACAAAAAAAAGAAGTTTTAACTTCAAAAGCAATTACCAGATTTGATAGATAGATGCAGATATGGTGTTTTCATGCTAAATAAAATCGTTTCATTTATTATAAAAGTACTTACTTGTATAAATATTGCTCAATTCAGTATTTACATCAAAGTGGTCTTCGCAACAATGTTGTACAGATTTAGAAGAAAGAGGAAACTTAATATCACGCCTCATTATTCAACACCATTTCCTTCGTAATTTTTCTTGTCTCGGCACGTCAAAAAAATATTTGTCGGGTGTTTTTATAGTAGTGCTAGTACATTTGGGTACAATGCAATATTTGTAGTTTTTTGGTTTAGTCTTTGGCGTAATCAGTTGTCTTTCTAAGCATAATGATAAACCGGTTAAAAACGCGGTAGATATTCCGTCGCATTCGGCTGCCAAAACCACAGAGAACCGCGACTACTACGACGCGGTCGCTTTCGCGCCTGGCGGATGGTGTCGCGTGACGTCACAGTGGTTTTCAGGGCGCCGGGCGTGATATTTAAGTTTGACAAGTCATAGCTTCGTTATTTATGAAGATAAGCCAAAATTTTTTTCGCTGTTATTTTTATCAATTTTAGGGCTATCATTAAGGTGAAAATTAAAAAAATGTAAACTTCCTAATTGATTAGGAAAAAAATCTTTACTTTCAATTTAAATTCAATCAGAAAAACGTGTTGCAAAACTTCCTAAATTATTTTTTCATTACATAAAATATATTTTAAAAAAAGCTTACCTGATGCTCATCAAACTCCTTTATTAGAGGATGTTCAGCCTGTGATGCTCTGATTGTTGTCAATCCATTCAAAGTAGAACTTATATGAGAGAAAACCGGCGACTTCGCTAAAAATACCGTTTTAGCCACAGAATAAATTTATTAACAGATTCGATATTATACAACTGCGAGACTTAAGGGCTTTCACCAATAACGGTGCAGTGATAGAGTTTTGTTTGGTTATTAAACCTAATTAAAAATTATTTACCTATTCCTTCCAGATGTTTAATGTCCTTGGCGCTAGCAATATACCAGTTTCTTAATTTAATAAACATAATTCCTAGAAGACCCATCGCGATGATCATGTAATAGTTGGAAACAGCAACGTTTACCAGAATCCCTGCCATTATCAATACAATCTAAAATCAAATAGAATAGACATTACAAGCTTATCCGCAATTCTGCCTCAAAATTTATTTGAAATCAATATTTCTGTTGATTCTTGCATTCATTACTCAATTGGAAATGTTTATGATAGTGAAAAGACGTAACAATCCCAAACACAAGCATCAAATCCCTAATAAGATGTGGGTAAGAAAATACTAAAGTTTCTATTAATTAACTTACACTAACTGCATCCATTAAAACCCTGGGCAGTACTTCATCGATTGCTCCCATATCCTTACTAAACCGGTTCAGTACTCTACCACTAGGATTTGTGTCGAAGAATCTCATTGGTGCCTCCAACAAACAATGGAACATCTTCTTGTGGATATTCTTCGACGCTTCCATAGCCATTTTATAAAAAAACATGGCTCTGGTTACTGTAAAGAGGATGGCGGCAAATATGAGAGCGATATAGATATAGATCGACACTTCAGTTTTGAGGAGTCGATAGTGCTGACCGTTAGAATCGACATCGTCGAATATATCTTCGAGGCCGATTCTTGAAGACGCAGAATATTGCTGTAAGTCGTAGGTGAAATATGTTAGAGGTTCTTTAATGTCCGCTAGGAGTCTTATTTGACTTGATTCCGAGTAGTTTGTTTCAGCAACATAACGAATATCTTCTTGGCTTGTCCTGAAACGATACATATATAAGTTAAAGCTATTTAAGTATAAGGATGCTTCCCTTTCCCCGACCATAGTTTGCTATGCCCTCTAAAGTGATGAAAATAATATTTAACCTATGCTTTTGATCTAACACATTAGTTCTCTTCACTTGGACCAAGATAGTATGCTACCTAACAAGTAAGCAAATTGGTAACTTGTAACAGTGCAATTTTGCCAGTGTTAAATATTTTTGAATTTCATTTATACGCCGCATTTAGGAAAAAAAGATGCTGTATTTTGGACTCATCGGTTTATTAATTCTAAATTTATTGATTGGATTTGCTGACAATACGCTTGAAACTGCCGCCTTTCTTAATGTAAATTAACTCTGTTCTAAGTATGGGTTAACGATATATTTGTATTAGCATTTATAACGCGTAGTGACTATATTTATTTTAGTTGATAAGCGAAGCACATTGTTATTAGGATAGCTTGGCTTTATTTATATTACATTACCGTAGCCAGCGAACCGATTTATATTTTTAAGAATTCTGTTAATAAAACCCGCCTTTACACTGCATTATACTCGTCGATTCAAGTTTTATTGTCGGTTTGAAAATTTTATAACTTTTTGGAACCCCTTGGTTGCCGGACTCCAATCACCGGCCGATCATTTCTGAGATCGTTAGATCGTTTTGGGACCTATGCTTCATATATTTATCCTTCCACCCGACATGCTGCACTTTTTGTAACCTTCGTTTGTTAGTTCCGAGTAATAGGAATGTACCATTTCTTATAATTGCAGCTGTCGATTTAATTTTTTTTTTAAGTTTATCGTTTTTTTAGGGAATATTCTCTAATATCTGGTGAACCATTTAATTTCAGCTCATTATTTGTGGCTTCCGCCGTCGTTTTACCCTCATAATAAACGATAACTAGGTCGTTTATTATCTTAGAATAATTCCTTGTATCGAAATCACTTGGCATGTTTCAGCCCATTAATATTTCTTGCTGTTCTGACTTAATTTTTTTAATCTCGTAGAAGGAGAAAGGCAATTGACAGAAACCAATCGAGAATTCTTCTAAAAGTACCTTTCGAGGCGAAAAGAAGGTTTGCCGTGAGTGCAGTCTCAGAGACTCCACATTTAGTTTTGTGATTTAATTCCACCCATTCTTTGGGGATATAATGTGGTATCTCTTGGTGTTTTGACACGACCGATTTTTCGGTATCTAAATACTGTACTAGATAAGCATTTTCTCTGAAAATATTTTTTTCCTATTGCCTGTGAAGCACGCGAACGACGCCATGACGCTAATGGTTTTCTTCTTATTTATAGAGGCTTTTCACGTTCGTCGTATACGTATAAGACCGAGACCGTCGAATCTCCCGTAGCCCCCACACACTTGAGGTCATTATTGCTACAGTTTTTTTTTATCTAACTTAATGATTTAATTGCTTTTTCTGTGTAAACCTTTTTTGTGCATAGTCCGCCATTTGCTTTGCATTCCTTGGATTATCTTATGTACTCCATTTTCTCAAATATGAATTTCTATTTTAATGTAATATGAGTTTTGATCATATGGGGAAGTTTATATTTTCTTTTATTTGCTGATGGTCATTGACAATTCATTGAACATTTTTGTGGGAATTTGTTTTATAAGGAAAATATATTTATGCAAGGAGGGGCTATAGTTTTTTTTATTAAAGTAAGGGGCTTTGTCTAATGCGTACTGGGATATTTCAAGGTTTACTAGCCGGCCACCACTTGTTCTACCAGGCTATAGAACCACCAGGCTACCACTTTTAATAGCAGGCTGGAAGCAGGTGTTTTACCAGGCCTACAACTTTCGAATATCAGGCTACTACCTCAATTGGCGGACCACAGTCCAATTACAGGGCCATAACTTTAACTAGCGGACCACAGTTCAATTTTCGGGCTACTTCTAGCTCCAGGCTACACTAGAACCAATTGAATTAGCGAGTCCTCTACTAGTTTCGTCCTCAGGGCCAGTGCCCTAGCGGTACCAACAGGTGCCCGGCGCCAGAGTTCGACCGAAACTAAGTGGTATTGTAATGAAGCATTTGTCTTAATTATTATCTCTTGTTTTTTTCTGTGATTAATGATAATGAATTTGGCACTATAGATGGTGCCTTAAAAGAGCCAAGTTTCATTATTCATTTATTTTTCTGACCGCTTGACGTAATCGTTCTTAATTTCTCTCTTTTTAATATAAATCAAGCATTGACAGGCTTTAAAATAGTTTCAATAATTTTATTTCTTTCATTCATTTATCCAGTAATATAACCGCTCTGAACTTTCTCTCTTTATAATATAAGTCAAACAATGACAGCCAAGCTTTCAATAGTTTTATTCTTATTTTATTCATTTTATTAATTTATCGAGTCATTTGATTTAATTATTGCGGCCGTTCATTGCTACATATTATTATTGCTACATTTAAAATTGGTGCAGCTATTAGCTCACACATACCTAGATGTAATTAGCTTAGTTAACATCAAAGTGGTCACTTCGGTTTGTAGTGTTTAGTGCATTTAGTTGTAAAGCATACAGTACCGAGTATTAACAACAGAATTGGTCTCCGTACAATCACCATATTTTACCAATTTTATTATTAGTTAAATTTAATAGTCATTTGACATTCTTTTGTCATTAACTTGCCATTTTACTCCAGATAAATTGTTGCTGTGTTTAAAAAATAAGAACTTAGTAGCAAATATATTGTTCCTTAAATTTTAGATTGTGTTTTCTTGTTTTCTTGTTTAGTTGAGATTAAGTGCCTTTTTAATTTAATAAGTGGGCCTAGGCACCCTGCACAACACTCGCGGAGCTTTTTCAGTTTAGTTGGATAGAATTGGTGGCGCTCTAACGACCCCACTACCCGGGCCGGGTATTTGCAATACAACTCTCCGGGGCTAGGTGTCATTTTAATTAAAGGTCTTTACCTTTAACTTCAAGAAGAAAAACGTGTTGCACCGCGTTTGAAAGTCTTAGCTGCTCTGATTGGAACAAGAGTTTGCTTCTTTAAAGGAAGAGCTCAATTTTGATCAGGAGGTACAGTTTTATTTTTGGAGGGACTCTTCTACCGCCGGCGTCGTAGGGAAAATTGGGGGACATTTGTGGGTATCCGGGTGAAGGAAATTGTAATTCATACGTGTAGTGAAGATTGGCATTTTGTTCCTGGATGAACCTTGCGGACCTCCCTTCCCACGGTTGTTCTCAGAAACAGTTGTGTAAGTCGAGATGGTGGGAGGTTCCGAGTTGGTTGTATGAAGAGCCAAAGTTGTAGCCGCAAGTTGATATTGTATGCAATGAGGAAGAGATTCAAAAGGAAAAGAAGAAATCTGATATTACGCTTATTAAATCCAATTTTTCTTTGGAAGATTGCCATTTTTCATATTTCTCCCAGTTTACCAAGATTTTGCTGATGGTTGGGTGGCTTTTCAGATGCCTGCATAATATTAGAAATCCGCCATCAAGGTTGCTAGAGGAGCTTTCTGTAGAAGAGCTCGAGAGATCGGAGGTTCATATTTTAAAGTTAATACAACAGGAGGGTTTTAAAGGTGAAAATGACCCTCGCTTATGTAATTTAAGTCCTTTTGAAGACAAATGAGGCTTAATTCGTTTACGCACGAGAATCAGTAATCGAGAAGATGCTGAGCAATTCCGGTTTCCCGCAGTTCTACCGGCGAGGCATATTCTGGTGGTAAGGCTTATTTTTGAGCAGCATGTCAAATCTTTACATATGGGTACACATTGACTAACGTGTACTACATTGATAAAAGGTGTTATCATACGGAAGAGAAAGCTGTAAAATCACTTTTATGAATTGTACTAAGTCCAGTGCAATATAATATTTGTACTACATTGATAAAAGATGTTATCATAAAGAAGAAAAAGCTGTAAGATTGATTTCATGAATTGTACTAAGTCTAGTACAACAAATTTTGTACTAAATTAATAAAAGAGTGAACCAAGTTATCATGCTGTGCAAAAAAGGAAAAAAATGGATTTTTAGGAATTGTACTAAATCCGGTACAATATAATCTTCATACCATACTGATAAAAGAGTAAACTATGGTTACCATACCAAAGAAAAAGGCAAGAAAATGGGTTTTATGAATCGTACTAAATCTGATACAATATAATATTCATACCATACTAGCAAAAGTGTAAACTACGGTTATCATACTGTATAAGCAATAAAATAGAGTTTATGAATTGTACTAAATCGGGTACAATATAATATTCATACCATATTGATAAAATAGTACAGTATGGTCTACATAATGAACAAGCACTAAAATATAATTTAATGAAAAATTGTACTAAACAAATTTGATAAATAAATGGTCTGAACGATCTTCCAATATTAATATCAAATAGAATGCATGTCTCTTTTTCTATTTTAATAATTTAAGAAAAAAAAGAAATTAAGAAAGGTAATAACAATGAACGAAAATATGATGTAATCTGCATTCAATAATGCTATCAGATGGCTTCCCTTAGCAACAAAAACTAATAATAAACAAAACTGCATTACCTAACAATTAGCAACCGAGTTTCCCGCTTTAGTGTCTAATTAATAGTTGAAATCAATTAACCACACGAATCATTAGAAGTTAATTACAAAAGAAAAAAAAACAACAATTCCCCATTGCATTAATTCTAACTTCGGTACGATAAAAATTTCCATGAAATTAGCTGTTTCGGTATTAGTTGCAGTTTTATCCATTTGAGCAATAGAGGCCCTGATAAAATATCGTGATAATCCATGGTTAAATTTTATACCCGTCTCTAACCCGCTTTAGAAAGGTAAAATAAATTAAATTACTTTATTACCGAACATCTACATTACGTTTCGTCGAAAATAAAATTAAGACAATTAATTAGATCAATCACGAAGCCCAGCGAATAAATAAAATGACTATTCAATCCAGATATATAAGCCTTAATTATTCTCTAATTAATATGACGTCACGCCGATTAATTTAGCTACTAAATCGAGTCCGATATAAATAAAAAAAAGCAAAATAATACGCAAATGCGATTAATTAAGGCCACGAGAAGCTCAAAACATCTGCAGTTGATAATGAATGCTTACCTCTTAACATGAAGGCATACAAACGTCATACACGACGCTAATCATCAAAATGGCTTCCAGCACTGGACAAAGCAAATCCCGAAATCCTCGCTTAGCGAGTTATTTCCGCATCTGCAGCACTAAAACTAATAAAACCAAGTCGAGATGGCCGATACGGGAACTTCTACGTTGGTTATCGATAAAATCCCATCAGGATGCTTGGGATAAAACCAGATTTAAATAAATCAACAACGAACCGGGAGAGCTTGACTAAAGTGAAGTACCTTACGGAAAAACCAAGGTGTAGCCGTGCGACGCTTGCAAGGTGACAACAGCGCACAGGACTTTAACAGCGCGACCTTTCTCAGCGCACCAATGAAATGGATTCCTTAAGGCCACCCGAGAAAAATATAAAATCGAATTAAATATCGATTCCAAATATCGAATAGCGCTCGCGGCCAGATTTTTACCGGGTCACTTTCAAAAATTCTTCATCTCAGCAGGTTACAATTAGTGCTAAAAACGGGATGTCACAAATGGGTATTATACGCGAAAACTATTGGATTCTTGGAGGGCGACGGGCTATCAAATCGGCTATTTCAAGTGGTGTCGTTTGTAGGCGACAAAAAAGTAAACCATTTGTGGCAGGTTTACCTCCCCTTCCATTGAACCGAGTACGCGATACTGCTACATTCGAGATAACGGGGGTGGATTCTGCGAGGCCTCTGTTTCATAAAAATGGAGGAAAAAATATGGGTGTGGCTCTTTACATGTGCGTTTACCGTGCCGTACATTTAGAATTGTGCGCGGGATTATCCACCGCAAGTTTTATGCAAGCCCTTAGGCGATTTATAGCTCGTCGCGATCGGGCAAATACCATCTATAGTGACAATGGTACATATTTTGTCGGTACCGAGAATGTGTTTACTAGACTGGACTGGGAAAGATAACGACAGATTGTAGTATCGATCGCATTTTGTGGAACTTTCCTTCCCCTACCGCTAGCTGGTGGGGCGGTTTTTGGGAAAGA
>JAEQML010078123.1:0-12581 GCA_016904865.1 Pissodes strobi | reverse complement strand
AAATGTTCGACCGGACTGACAACTCTGATTCCCTCCTGTGCTAGCTTTTTTCGTTCCACATGACGAGCTAGAAGCTCTCATCCATACGCTCTTCAACAGAGCACACCCAGAACCAGCCTCTACCAAAATTTTCTCTTTTGGCGTGTCACGAGCATCTGGATCTCCTTACCAACCGAGTTGTTCCCTGTTGGCTACAGTCTAAACATATTTAAGAGATGAGTCCATAGGTAACGCCTTTGCAAGTAGACTGAAAAAAAGCCTAAACAAGAAAATTAATTTGCCCAAAAAATTAATTTTGAGCAAATTATCGATCAATTTTCGTCGATTTAAAACCGAGGAAAGATTTTAATGTTTAATTAATTAAGGTTACAAATTTTTAGTTTACGTTTATATTTAAATATGTATGTACCTGTTGGTCGGTTACCGTTTATATATTTTATATTCCTGTAAATAAAAAATATACGTTTAGTATTACGATCTATTATTTTTTGATTAATTTGCGTATTATACAAAATATAGGTTTGTTTTAGGCGCCAGCGGATAGGTTTGCCTCCCGGTGCCGATATTTCTAGCTACGCCACTGACAGCTATCACCTCAAGAAGTGAGTCAACTACCTTCCAAGAAAATACCTTTGTTTGGAAGAAAACTACGTATCTTGGACACAAATTAAGTTGTAGAGTCATGCACAAAATATCTGTAAAGGTAGCAGTGCTGGGCGGCTGAAACTAGCCGAAACGACTCCCTAGCAATCTACAATCTACAGTATAAATGAGTTCTTCTGCTGGCCTGCTGCCTTTTCTTCTTTTCAAATTTTGTGTATTATTTTCGTGTAGATCGTCACAAAGGTGTTAGGCCTGGAACTTACTGGTTTTCATACAATCTGTGTAATGGCCCTGTTCCCCTTTTATTTTTCTTGCAGACTGTACAGAGTGCTGCAACGAGGACTGAGCAGGGGCTTATTTTTGACTTTCCCTGTATTAAAAAAAAAATACAAAATAGCCATTCGATGTAATTAAAAAAATGAACCATAAAGACGTTTGATCCAAAAACAAAATATTTACGCTATGGATGAACTGTCTTTTAAATGAAACACCATATATATTACTACATTTTTGGACTCTCTAGAGAAATATAAACATATTTCGTGTATCATATGCTATACCTATATTTAGCTATTTACGAAATAATCACAGTTGAAAGTTGGGCATTTTGACACTTTGACGGGTTAATTTAAGCTACACAATATCAAAGAAAATGGTTTGCGCGTTCCTATCTTGGGTTTTCATTAACTATAATGGCAGTAACTTTGAATTTAACTGGAGGTTCAAAAGTTCCGGTTAACTTGATCCGCGGGTTAAATTCGAAGTTACTGTCATTCGATAGCTTATGAAAACCTAAGAGGAATGTGCAAACCGTTTTCTTTGATCTCGTGTGGTTTAGATTTTAGAGGCTGTCAAAGTGTCAAAATGCCCGAAATCAACTGTCAATATTTCGTAAACAGCTAAGGATAGGTACAGGATATTATACACGAAAAGTGTTTAGATTTCTCAAAAGAGACCAAAAATGTAGTAATATACAGGGTGTTCCGTTTAGAACACAGTTCATCCATGGCGTGAGTCTTTTGTTTTTGGTTGAAATGTTTTTTAGTTCAATTTTTGAATTTAACAGAAAATCGATGGCTCTTTTGGTTTATTTTTAAAATACAGGGAAAGTAACAAATTAAGCCCCTATTCAGTCCTTGATGGAACATCCTGTACCTCGTAGTAAATAGATATAAACGTTTTAAAAATGTTTTCAGCCATTGAAACATCTTTATCTAACTGCCACTTACTGATGTTTCCATGGAAACTTCACATTGACTTATACGCGGTTTTCAATTGTCAATAGCTTGAAAACAGTAGAGCATAAGTACAACATTTGATATATTGTTACGTTTTTCCCGTGGGTTCTTAACGGAATTATAACTTTGCTATTTTCACTCTTTATTCACTACCACTGTATACAATTTAACGCTCTAAACTACTCTTATAACTTTACAACTAATATCTATTCAACACTCAATAATTAACTGAACTGAACTGACTAACATTCGCCTTAGGTCTGCTTATATATAATCTCAAATCTATCACGAATATTAGGGAAGTATTCCGAGGCCACTCTATATGATCTCGACGACGAGGACATCGAGATAATTCCAGCGATCCTGAAACTTCGCGGCCGGCCGGGCGATGATTCATACAGACAGAGAAGCGAGGGGAACGGGCGGTGCGGCGGCTAGTTCTATAGGGTAGCACAAAAACGTTCGGATGGTTGTTAGTCGTGACAATATCAAATATATGTACTCAAATTTTACATAGAATCTGAATGTGTAAAAATATATAAGGTGTTCCTTTCAAAAAAAGGGCAGTTAGACATTTTTGACAGCTTTACCTGCTTCATTTATTTTTCCTGATATTAGGTTCTGGCGTTTTGAGAGAAATCCTACAGCTTTTCTAATATAAACGGTTTTCTAACTCTTCAAATAAAAAAGTTATCTGTGGGTCAAAATATGGTCAATACCCCTGTACATTCTTAAAAACACTGAAATTTGGCATGATAAAAAGTATAAAAATTAACGCATGTATCTTAGAACCAAACTCACTGACTATGTGCAGATTTTGCGTGCAGAGGCCAGCAGTTTTCCATTGGAGACTACAGTCTCTGTCTATCGTCACTTCTTGTATCAATTGATGTCGATTATCAGTCCCGCGATTAATGTGCAACGGCATACGTACTGAAAATTTTGCCCGATAATCAAAATTTAAAACGTTTACGTTTATATAAGGTTTTCATAGATAAATTATTTAAAATATATTTAGATATAAGTGCTTTGTATCTTCTATGTTTAATACATTGCAATTGGTTTGACGGAATAGTGTACATATCTAGATAATATTATTTATTATTTTGAAAATGAATAGAAAAAAAATGATCTAGAAAATATGCTTTATCAATAAAATAATATTTATGCAGAATATGCAGGTTGATTCATGGTGGATGGTACATCAGAAGTTTCTAGCAAATCAGCAGAAACGGTTCGCTTTGAAAATTCGGTAATTTACTTGGTAAAATATTTTCGATTATGCGACATTGCGAATTCAACTAGAAAGTAGTTGCAAATAATTTAAATTAAGCAAGTATTTTTAGAACCGTTATTAATATATTAACACATTTCCTAGGCACATTCCTATACATATCTGTTGTCGCTTTCGAGATGAAAATTATAATTTTTCCTTTGAATAGAAATGGTTACAACAAAAAAATTTAACCCCGTTAAATAATATATTTTTAAAATATCATGTATCATACATCATTACAACGGTTTGTGACCTGCCACTCCTATAGAAGGATCCAACATTACCTCGTAAAATCTGGCATTGTAATTCTGCAAATTGGGAGGATCTAAGAGAGTTCTACCTAGATTAGATGTCTGCTTTGGCACTGACGACCCGTCCGTCGCGTCGGTCTGTTGCGAAGAGATTCTGCAAGTAATTGCCTCAGGAATAGAAGCATATATCCCAAATTCCATCAAGTTACAGCCAAAAGGAAAGCCCAAATTCGACAGAAGATGCGCAAGAGCTGTCGATAGGAAACAGCAAGCCTACAAGTACTGGAAGCGAAGTCAGACCGCTGAGAGTCGCAATTATTTTGCCGAAACGAGAAACAAATGCAAATGATTGACGAAACTAAAAACAAACGCAATCAAAGGACCAGGGATAAACTGTTGCAATGCCCCAGTGGCTCCAGGAATTTCTGGTTGGTAGCAAGGGCAGTAAGTAATAACTTTACGAAAACGTCTCTTCCACCTTTGACGGACAAACGCGGCGTCACGGCGAGTACAGCTAAGGAAAAAAGCAAACATGCCCGCCGAAATGTTTTCACCGCACTCTACCTTAAACCTATAAGGCAAGGATCTCCCCATAATATCTAACATCAACACTACCATGGCAGAAGTTAAGTTTCACCACCGTTACATTCGTAAAATCCTCAAAGACCTAGATACGCAAAAGGTATCAGGACCGGATGAAATACCTCTCATCGTGTTAAAGAACTGCGCCAACAATCTAACACCCATTCTTTCCAGACTTTTTTTCTGTCTTACCAAAAGGGGATATACTCATCTTCTTGGAAAGTCGCTCGACTGCAACCTGTAACAAAAAAAGGCAAGACAATCACGCCATCACATTATCGTTCAATTGCCTTGCTTTCCATAATCTATAAAGTCATGGAACGTATAGTCAATCAGCAAATACTCAAGTACCTCAAGACCAACAGAATAATTAGCCATAACCAGTACGGCTTCCGCAAGCATAGATCGGCAGGCGATATATTGGCCTATATCACGCATATATGGAGTAGAACAATTGAGAACTACAAAGAAAATATTTCGAAGGCATGCGATATAGTTTGGCATGACCGATTGCTTAACAAACTGCCGTCCTTCGGATATCCAGCGTCTAGGCGTCTCTCTGCAACTGGCTTGCCAGTTTCCTTAAGAAACGATTTCTGCACTTTTCAATTGATGGACAAATCTCAGACACATTCACCACAAATGCAAGAGTGCCTTAGGGCGCAATAGATTCACCAACTCTGTTTCTCATCTATATCAACCGAAACCAATAATCCTGTTTACAGTTTTGCAGATGACAGCACCCTTGTCTCCCAATTTAGACCAGAAAAACCTTGACGGCGACTCAGGCTTATCACTGAACAGGGGCAGATTAAAACAATTAATCAAGATCTGGAGAAACTTCGAACTTGGGGCGACAGGAATTTGGTCCAATCCAATGCTGCAAAAACCCAAGCGGGCACGTTTACCAAGAAAGCCAATACGGCGTGCCCTGACATCATTATGGCAGGATCGACCATTCCTTCATCGTCGTCAATTGGGCTACTGGGTGTCTCGTTCAACAGCAATATGTCCTAGCATGACTACGTTGCTAACATCGCAAAGTCAGCCTCGCAGAAGCTTGCTGCGCTATTTCGCAACAAAAGAGTATATACACCGCAGCAGCTACTCTTGTTCTACAAAGCGCAAATAAGACCGTGCTTTGAGTATTGCTCACACATCTGGGGTACCGCACCAAAGCACACTCTAAAGCTGCTGGATTCCATTCAGAAGAGAGCTGTGCATCTCGTCGGCGACCCGGAGTTGACTCGAGATCTGCATAGTCTGGAACACAACAGACATGCGGCCGAGATTTCCCTGTTTTATAGATCCCGCTCCAATAGCACGTGTCAGACAGTCACGAAAGAAGGCTAGGGCGCACCCGTTTATCGTACAGCTGGAAATACCTAGAACGTCGCTTTGCAAGGACTCCTTTGTCTGTCGCACTGCATCACTGTGGAACTCATTCCCAGGACATCTGGGACGACCTACAGTTATTCAAGAACCGTGTCAATCAATATCTTCGCACACACGCTGCTCGTCGAGTGCCATAGGATCTCTCTTTAGTGTGTGTGCCACTGCCATAAAATAAAATGTGATAGTGGTACCTACTTACTACATTACGCTTATCTATGGTCCTGCCTACCGAGGTACCAGATTTGGTAACAATGGTATAACCTGCCGGTTAGTATATAGGAATGTTTTTTTTTTTGTGAGGAGGGGAAACCCTCATGGACGCCCATACGGTTTGATTTGCATAGGGAGTGTCAGACTCTTACTGACTAAAACCCCTCCTCGTTTGCATCTACTTCTAAACGGAACTACCGTGGCTAGGTATACCTCGCTTAGGAGCATTGTCCTTTATCACATATACCTTCTCTGTCTTTGGTTTCGCTCTCTTTCCTTATTTTCCATTATCTTTGTCATCATTTTTTGAATTATTTTCCATTCTTCTTCCCTTTCCATCATATAATTTACAATGTTTTCCGTATTAAGTTCATGTCCCAGAGTCAGGTAAGTGCTTTGTCTGTAGGTCTCCCATCTTGTGCATGCGAACAATGTGTGCTCTACCGTATCCTCTTCCCCGCAGTAGGCACACTGATCACTCTCCGCCACACTGATCTT
Source organism: Pissodes strobi (assembly GCA_016904865.1). Lineage (NCBI taxonomy): Eukaryota > Metazoa > Arthropoda > Insecta > Coleoptera > Curculionidae > Pissodes > Pissodes strobi. The sequence goes on along the minus strand of JAEQML010078123.1, from coordinate 6,528 downwards.
GTGTAGGTAGGCATAGAAGGAACCATGGCCTGTCAATACCTGTGTAGTGTAGTAATCGATATTTCTATGTTTGCAATCGATCCACGTTCGTATGTCCGGAATAAGTCTTTTTGTCCATTGACCTCTGGTGTTGTTATTTTCCCACATCTCTTGCCATCTTTCCAGCGTTTGTCGTCTTTCATAATTTCTAGCTTCTCTTTTATTTCCTAGTGCTCTCGATACGTTTGTTCTCTCTTGGACTTGCAATTCTATGGGTATAATTCCCGTAATAACCTGTAACGCCTTCGTGGACGTGATGCGATAAGCGCTCGCCACCCTCAAAAGCACCTTTCTCTGAACCCGCTCCATTCTATCATTGTATCTTTTGATAGTGACTACGCTATGCCTTACCGGACAAGCATACAATAGTATTGAGTGCACTACACCGCTCAATACTGCCCTCTTGTGGCTTCTAGGGCCACCTATATTAGGCATTAGCTGAGATAGTGACGCTATTTTTTCCTCTGCCTTTTTAGTGATCATGTTAGTTCAACATTCTCCAGCCATCTGTCAATCCTCCTTAAAGCCTCGTTTGTTCTAAGAGTTAAAAACTCTGTACATTCTGCACTAACAAGTATAGCCAGGTCATCGGCATAAGCTATCACTTCTACGTTTTCCCCTAGTTCTTCCCTTTATATTCCATCGTATATAACGTTCCACAGAGTTGGCCCAAGCACCGATCCCTGAGGAACTCCCACTGTCATATCTCTTTCCATTCCCGCTATCTTGAGCTTCCGGTTATTAAAGTAGCTTTCAATAATGTTTATCAGGTATTTTGATATCCCTCGTCTATGAAGTTCCCTAATAATATAGCTCCATGTGGCGGAGTTAAAAGCGTTTCTTATATATAATGTCACGATCGTGCATCACTTTTCTCTCGACTGAGCTACTATATTACATACGGTCTCTACAGCCTGAACTGTAGACAATCCCTTAATGAAACCGAACTGGCGTTCTGACAATCCTCCTTTAAGATCCAACTCCCTTTCCAGCCTCTCCCTTATCATAAACTCCAAAAGCTTCCCCATTGTATCCAGGAGGCAGATTGGTCTAAATGCCGACACACTTTCCAGTGGTTTTCCACCCTTCCATAATAAACATACCCGAGCCATCTTCCATATTTCGGGAAATATCTGCTTTTGAAGCAGGTCATTTAAGGTCCCCAACAAGAAATTTGGTGCCGTTTTGATCATTTCCTTAACGGCCTCAGGTGGGATTTTATCCGCACCGGGTGCTTTGCCACCCTTCATCTTTCCTCCTGCCAAAACGAGCTCTTCTTTAGAGAAAAGTTCGACGTCTTCTACTGTATTTCCCCTGGTCCAATGATCTTCTTTGCTTGGAAAGAGAGTGGAGACTATTTCTTCCTTTTTTACCTCGACAGATTGTAAGGGATAGACGGACTTTTTAGATGCTTTAAGGCAATTTTGTAACCATTTCCCCACAAATTTCCTTCCAGTTCATTACACAGATCCTTCCAATTTTGTGTTTTAGCTTTGGTGATGGACTTTTTAAGCTCTCTCCTCTTGGTTTTATACTCTTCTCTGAGTCCTTCTAATTCAAGGTCGTTTAAATTTGTCCTCGTCCTTTTTCGCGTGAGATACCTCCTAGCCACTATGCATTCTTTCCTTTTTTCTTCAATTTGTTCGTTCCACCAGAATGGTACTCGTAGGCTTTGGTTTCTTCCGCGGGGTGCAGAACTTTTTTTTGTATGCTTGGCTAAGCGTTTCCATACATTTGGACATTCGCTCTATCGGTGTCTCCCATATCTCCTATTTTAGCCTCTATTTCCCTTTGAAACGTTTTCTTATCAAAGAATATCTTTTGGCGCTTAGCAGTTCGTTTTTTCGTCGTTGTCCTTTCCTTGATCTCGAAATAGATGAAACTGTGGTCGCTGAGTGGCTCATCGTCCAACACCCTCCAGTTGTGGATATTCCTTGCTAGATCCTGAGTAGAACAGGTGACATCAATAAATGATTTGCTCGTTCCCCTAACGAAAGTTGGTTTATCTCCTGTATTGTGCGTTACCAAGTCTAGCATGTCCATCCATTTGATAAAATATTCTGCTCTGTGGTCGGTTATTGGTGAACCCCATCGGGGTGACTTTACATTAAGGTCGCCCAGAATAATAACTTGTTCAGAATGCTGCCTTACTGTGTTCATTAGGATGTGGACATAGTTTTTAAATACACCTAGAGTAATATTTGGTGAACAGTAGTAATAGTATATACTATACTTTTTGAATTCAATTCTGATAAAGCCTTCTTCTTTTTCTATGACGATAACTGGTTCTCGGTTTCGAAAGTATACTGCCACATTTAGATTTTTATCAGTTGTCCACCTAGGATTTCCATCAGTTTTCTATACGGTTCGCTAACTAGAATAATGTCTATTCCTTCCCTCTCTGATACCATAAAGGCCATTTCATGCGCCGCCCTAGATCTATTTAGGTTGGTTTGTAATATTTTCATCAATTTTGTTTCCTGCAACCCCAGTATGTGTAACTTTCTTGAAATTAGGGCATTTTATCGAGTCTGACCGGTGCCCATCAATGCTGCATTTTGTGCAATGTGGGTTGTTTTTGCACTCCGCTACTCTATGTCCTTTTTGGTCGCATTTGTAACATAGATCTGAACGGTCTGGTCCTGTACAATTTTGCACACCATGTCCAAGTTCGAAACATCTAAAGCACCTCAAAACTGATATTCTTTCACGTACGCGACAATTTACCCATCCTATCTTTATTTTTTGTTTGGCTATAAGATCATCTGCTGACACTTCTTGTTGCTTGGTTACCATCTCTCACTGGCCTTAATGAGCCTACTGTTATCTCGTCGTCTTTGGCTCCCGTAGTTTGCTTTACTGCTTTCTCTACTTCTTCCTTTGTTGTCGTTGCGTCGAGACCGTAGATGTGTAAGGTTTTTGCAGTCTTCTTGACAAATACCTTTGTGTCCCCTAATTGATGTTTTATCTCTTTCCTGAGCGAGTCCGCCGCATCTTTTCCTCCGTCTAGAATAAGTTTTAAGTCCCCAGCTAATGTTTTTCTTATTCTGTCTATCTTAATGTCAATCCTGTCGATATCCACTTTTTCCTTAACATCTCTAAGTAGATCTGCATAAGTTTTTTCGCCGGCTCTTACTACTATGTCCTCTTTAAGCTTCCTTTTTGGTTTTTGGGTAACCGATTATTGTCTGTTCACCCGCTGTGTTATTTTGGGAACCATATACTCTATTTTTACTCCGGTTCTAGACATTACGAACTCTGTAATTTTCTGTACATAGTCTCTATCTAAACCGTCTGGTGTTATTAGTGCCAGTTTGTCGATAATTTCTTTTATAGCTACTTCTCTTATTGATGCCATCAGGACGTACAGATTTTTCATGTCATTAACCCCCCCCCCCCCCCCCCCCCCCCCCAAAGGGTAGTAGGTGTGCCTTCCTTTTTGTTCCGCCTCGTTCCCTTGGACGGCTTACTCTTGTCTCATTGACTATATACTCTATTTGTCCTTCTATGAGCTCTTCTTCTAGGAGCTCCCTGATCTTTGGATATTTTTCGAATACCGCTTTCATAATTCCTTTCTCCCCCTTTTCTTTGGGATCGATAACGATGACTATGTCTTTATCCCCACCTGTCTTGAAAGGGTTTCCTTCCTTGACGGTTACCGCCTTGAAAATATTTTCTGACCATTTTATGTCTAAGAGCGTTTTCAGATCGTCATAGCTTTTTACTTCCTCTAGTAATTTTGGTAAGTTTAGTGTCTTTCCTTGTTCCGGCTGAAACTCCTCAGTCTGCGTGCTTACGCTTATCATTTTTGTAACAACTACTTTTGCGGTTTTTGTATCCCTGGAGTAGGTGCCCCATTCACTACATTTTCGGTTCATCACTTCGACTTCGATATTCCCTATCGCCTTCTTAATCTCCGTCTTTGTATTTGGAATACTCTTTACTAACGCTTTCAAATCGTTCCTAGTCTTATCCAGCTTATTCAACATACCTTTCAGCTCATTTAATTCCTCCTGGGGATCTTCCTCTTCCCTACGCCTTTTCGAGGATAATGGCTGTACATTTTCCACTGATTTCTTTCGTTTTTCCATTTCACTATCACTCCGCAAGCTACTTATCGAGCTGGATGAGCCTCTTCTTGACAGGGGTGGTGATCTGGTGATTGACGACCGCCTTATAAAAGGATCTTTGATATTTAACCAGATAGTAGGCTCTATGTTTGCTGACTGGCCTCCTATGAATTCAGTGGCACTCCCATGGTTTGAACAGATGCTGGCCCTCTCTTCTTGTTGGTTTGTCGCTTGATTGCTCCCCCCAGAATCCCTGGAGCTGCCTGAAACATCAGGGTGGGATTCTGGACATTTCGTCCTACCCACCTGGGTTAATTTATTTTCCTCATTCGACATTTCCATCTTTTCTTTTTGTGGTTTTTTCAGGTTTCCGTCCCTAGTCCGACTGCCTTCTCTGCGGCTTTTGAGCTCGGGCTGCCCATGTCGTGGCACCTCTCTTTGTCTGGCTCCTCTCCTTCGACCTGTTCGGCATGCCGGTAGCTAGGCTACCGCCGACATAGCTCTTAGGATCATCGAAGCACGCAAGCCCCGCCGGTACGTCAAACCGAAGATGCCATCGGGGGGAGTATATAGGAATGGGAAATTCATTTTACTCGGTCTCTAATGGGCTTCTTGCTACCAAGGTGAAAAGTAGCCAAAGTACCGATTTTCAACTGTTTATAGCTGTAAAGCTACTAGCTCTAGAGGTATAACATCAGACATAAAAATGTGCTTAGATTCCAAAAATTTTACGAAATATAGAGTGTTTCATTTAAAAAAAAATTACCTTTGCTTGACCACCCTGTACATAGAAAGTGACAATTAAAAAATACAAAAAAATAAGATCAGTTTACTAGGAACAACTTTTGTATTTAATAATTTTTTACAACCCCCGTAGTTTTCGAGATAAGGAATAGGGCACTCTAAACGGGCCATCCTGTACATGTAATCAATATTGATTAAATTCAAAGTGATATTTTTCTTAAATTATTCATATTCATAGTAATTACAAAATTCCTAGTTTTTTAGAACATTTATACTATTTGGAGTGCTAAAATTAATGTTTCCCCTAATACAGCTAAACGTGCTAAATCACAATAATTATTTCATGTAGATATTTCACTACTGAACCTATTTTATTGCACGTTGTCAAAAAACATAATGTAAAACAGATTATTAATGTAGCAGATGATGTGAAAAGAAACAAAATCTACAGCAACTCACTAATAATCAGTTTTCCAACCTAATAATGAATTATACTACAACATTCAATTAAGTGTTTGAATCAAAACGAAAAATCACTGGAATTTAGTGCAATCAAATAACAAATAAGTTAACGAAGTAAATTATAAAATTAATTCAAAGAAAAAATAAATCAATCATTAAAGTAATTAGTGTTAAATAAATTCAATGAAATTAACTAGCAGAGTAATTATTGAAGTAAATCACCAACTATTAACCGAAAAATGAGAAATTAGTTTTATGAAACTAATTACCAGCTTAATTAGTGAAGCGTATCACCAACTAGTCATTAAATAATGTGAAATTAATTAAATTTAATTAATCAACAAATCAGATAGTGAAGTAAGACAATAGTTGGTGTCTATTGATCAAATAAAGTGAAATCAACTCATTAAATTAATTAACAAATGAATGAGTAAAGAATATCATCAACTGTCAATCAAATAATATCAGCTCACATCTATGACATTCAAATTAAAGTAAATTATAGGTAAGCCATACTAAAATTCAAAAAGTTAAGTTAGGTAGTAGGTAAGCCTAACTAAAATTCAATAAAATAAGGCAGTAGGTAAGAAAATTAATTTAGAATTAAATTAAATTAAGAAATATCACAAAATGATGTAAAGCACGAGTAATCAGTCAATGTTTTAACAGTATTCAGTAAGTGTTATTCAATAATGATGGCCAGAATTCAATCGTTTATAAGCGAGGCCAATATCAAGGCATAAAGTAAATTAGCAACTAATATGCAAAATTATCAGATGGTTTTAAAGTACTCTAACCTCAAAGCTTTTAAGGCTCGTATAGCTATTCAAATATGCTAATGGTAGATATTGGTACAGGTTGCACAATGATATAAAATCTTAAAGCTAAGTAAACCCAGCAAGTCGTCATCACGAATCGTTAAGTCGCAATATCAGATATTTAACTAAGTCAGTATAACATAAACCAACTACACAGGCTTTACGTGTAATAAAAAAAACTAATTGCAGAAATCACAACTTAAGGAAATTAGCTTAAAAGCAAAGTTCTGCAAATATAAAAGCTCTTGGAAGCAAATGTATCTTTCAAATATAAGAGCAATTAAATCTAAAAACCGTAGTTACAACTACGAATCAAATTCTGGAGCTGATCAATGACAGTTTGTGACTAGAGGGGCTGCATTGTATTGGCTGGCAGGAACGTCAAACTGGTGAGA
>JAEQML010078122.1:0-12581 GCA_016904865.1 Pissodes strobi | reverse complement strand
AATCAGTACAAACTCAGAGCTTTGACTCAACTACTCCCTTTGAAACCCTTCAAAGGCTAATTATTCTATATGTCTAGAAAAGGCCCTACTACAGTCTACATTAAATTAATCTATCAAGGGCTGCCTAGACATTAAGGAAATGTTAGATTTAACTACCGAGCATATTCTGGCCTTTACAACTAGATCTAAAGCATCAACTGGCAGCTAAACATTTCTATATAAAATGCGCTGCTGTTAAAATCATGTGCATCGGGAAAGTGCAGCGTAAGCTAGTCTTATACAACCAGGTTTTATCGTCTGAAATGCTTGTGCTCGGAACTTATCTTGACAATCATGCACTTAGGTGCTGCACCCGGCAACGTGGCCGAATCCGTAATACTGGAAAGGGAGTCCGAGTCGACGGTCATGTTTGTCGAGGGAGCGAAAAATGCCTACGCGGGACACTTGACGCTGAAATTTTCCCCGGACGTCACGTCAACGGTGCCCCATCACAAGCACTACTGTCTGGAGGTGGGAGAGAACTGCAGCCCGACGATCGACCACTGTATCATCCGGAGCACGTCAGTCGGTAAGTGTAAGTCGTTTATATCATCAAATTTAATTTTTGTAGGCGATAGACGTCCCACTTGTTCATGAATTTGCTAACAGTCTTGAACTAGCAAAAGCTAACCAGAACTAAGCCAAATTAACCTAAAAACAAGCATGACTATTCAATAATAATTGAGCTTTGCCTGTATTGTTATATCTTCACTCTTGTCAATAAGGATGTAACATTTTGATATATCAACAACAGTTTATTCAACAACATATACAATACATCAAATAGTGTAAACATTCAAAATAACCTAAGTTTAAATATCTAAATGTGAATTAATGTAATGACGCCTAGGTATAGATACACCCGTGTGCGTCATGGTCTATTAATCAAATTAATAGTATAGTATAAAACAAATTTCACCACTAAAAAGTTTAAAGCCTTATTCCTAAAACTAAAACAATGTATGCATGGGAGAAAACAATGTAAACAGAAAACCTGTAGCAATTTTCAACAAAATAAAGGTTCAAAAATTTGATAATGATTATGCACATATATTGTGCATTCTCTGCTAAATTTAGTCTTATGTTTTATGTCTTTAACTTTACTTGGCAATAGGTTGTATGCTTTGGGAGCAAGATATGTAAAGTATTTCAGATTGATATTCTTTAAATTTATTGGTATACTTAGGTTTCTCCGGGTTTTTGTTCTTGTATTGTAAGAATAATTTATACTACTTCTAACAGATTCATTTACATGTATATATGTACAAACAGATGTTATATAAATGGTTCTTATGTTTGTCGTTTGTTCATTAAACAGAAGCTTAGAAGGATACAGTCTATTTTTCTTGTATATTAACTTTAGAATATATTTTTGTATGATATTTAGTTTATACAGAGCATTGTTATACATTCCCCCCCACACCAGTATACCGTATCGTATTAATGACTCTAGAAAGGACTTGTAGACTATAATTATCTCTTTAGTATTTAAAAAAGTTCTTACAATATAAAATTTATAAATTAATTTTCTGATTCTATTAGTCAAATAGTCTATATGAGGTTGCCATTTAAGATGTTGGTCAATGATAATTCCTAAGTATTTTGTTTGATTATTTACATCAAAAAACGAATAATAAGGAAGGAGTATTTTTAGACTTGCTGTCAGCGCCTGTTTATGTCGTTTATATCATACAATAATTCAACCACATTTAACTGCTATCCTAGATTGCTTGGATTAGCAAAAATGTGAATCCTGCTTTCAGGCAATCTATCAATCTTGTCTTGGGTGGCTGAAATCAGTGATATTTATATAAAAAATTATAAATAATGCTGTCAGAATACCTAGAGAAATGTCTCAGTTTATAGAAATATCTCATCATTTATAGGTCTACTACCGGCAATGTAGTATAATAGACAATGTACAGGGTGTTTGTTGTTGTCTTTCTAGTCGGTGCGGCCGTGTGTGTGAGCGGAGTCGGTGCCAATCCGGCCATCCGGCACTGCGACATCAGCGACTGCGAGAACGTCGGTCTGTACGTCACCGATTACGCGCAGGGCACGTACGAGGACAACGAGATCAGTAGGAACGCGTTGGCCGGCATCTGGGTCAAGAACTACGCGAACCCGATCATGCGCAGGAACCACATCCACCACGGTAGGGACGTGGGTATTTTCACCTTCGACAACGGCTTGGTGAGTAACGAGTAATCTCGCTATGTTGGTCTTGGATTTTTAAGTTTAAAATTTAGATAGGCAAAAACGATGCTGCATCTAGTTGTAGACACCCTTCCTGAATGTTTCGGGCTTCGATTTGATGCGTGAAGGGTGAAGGTAACATTCTGCCTTATAATTAAGAAGGTTTGGAACACTCAAGTCCAACCTGTTCATGATCACAACTGGCATGTCCTTAGAATCTATTGTGTAGAAAAATGACTGGAATTTTCTTGTCAATAAATATGAATGATATGATGAATGAATATCGCGAACGTAGTCGGAACAACACGTATCAAAAGTAGCTCCACACGCGTATTTTTGCTAGTAGAGTGAAAATTTATTTTTTGAAAATAGTGTCCATCTATTGCTTGGTGTTGTCTACGTGTATTTACGTTTATATTTTATTGAAAAAACTGTGTTTTTCTGAATATAATGTATGTACTTGCAATTATTTGGTGCCAATATTTTGTTGACATTTTTTACATCATAACTACGTTCTGGAACCAGTTTGTTCCATAAGTGTTTCATTAACTGTTGCTGTTTAGTGTGTGTTTTAATAAATATTTTGAAGTTTTTATTTTAGCTAGTACTGTTTGTTTATTTTTTTGGGGTGTAGATCTCGTGATTTGGAGCCTAAGTTTAAATTTAAATGTTCACTAATAATAGGCTGTTTGGCAATTTTTTTTTGTCTGGTATTTTCTAATGTTTATCACCTTAGTTGCCTTGAGAGGGTGAAGGGGCACGTTAAAATAGATGGGCACAGGATTTTCTGTTCCAAAAGCTGTAAAGATTTGAAACTGGACAGAGATAACCCCCTTTTGGAATATTTATAATGAGACTGACAAGCTTAAATTAAAAAATCTTGATCTTACAAGGGAAATGTCTCAAAAAAACAAAGAAGTTAAGTTTGAGAAATGATATCATTAAGACTTTGGAGACTGACAAATCTAATCTAATCCCAGATTATTAAACATCGAAGATACACCCAAGATATTGAAAGTGAGTTTTTGGAGGCAGATAGAGAGCTTGTAGCAAAGTTGAATGAGAGGAGTCCTGAACTAGCAACACTTTCTGAGGAACGGATAAAACTGCTCTCTCGAATTTCTTCACTGGAGGAACTTCTGCAATCTAAAAACAATGAGTCTAAAAAGCTGCAAGGTAATCTGGATGATTTAAATTCAATAAATCGTGACATGATAGCTACTATAAGAACTCTTGAAAATGATAATAAGTCTCAATTGGCAGATTGAGATTGATCACTGAGAGCTTGGAACACAATTCAAATGGCGACTGCCTAATGACTGACTCGGTATTTCGTGATGACTCTCTTCCACTGTGTGAGCCTTCTCCTTTGAATCAGGTTTCTGTACCTGTGCAAGAGCAGGCTCTTTCAAGTGGGGTAGCCACTGGAAATCTTGCATCTGAGCTGCAAGCTAGTTTGACAAAAAAGAAGATTTTAATCTATGGAAATTCCAGTGCTAGAGGACATTCTTCTTACCTGACTGAATTTTTGGGAAGTGAATATAATGTGCAGGGTAATATTACAAACAGAGAGATTCTTAGTTAGAACCTTTTTCCAGTTGTGAGTGACTTTTCTAATAATGATGTTATTATATTGTATTTAAATGTAGGTTTGAAGGTCCCAAATTATTTTGAAATTCGTAAGCTTTTATCATTTGAAATTTACTAATCTGTTTAAAATGTAATTTTGAGTATTTTTCTAAAAGCTGTTACAATCAGCTTGCCAAATTTATCAATAATTTCGTGATTAATAGAAATATTTCTGTAAGAAAAATTGAAAATTATTTTGAAAAAATAAGATACAGGCATTCATTAAGATCAATGTGTGAATTGCTTAAATGTTATGTTATTTCCACTAATATTTAAAAAAATAAAATAATTCTAAAAAATATCCCCTTGATAAATTTAAAAAAATAGCCATTTTAATTCAAATATTTTTATAAACGATGTTATAGGTATTGTTAATAACCATTTTCCGTTTTTTGAGAATAATAATACTGAAGATACCCGTCGGCATGGTTCCAACACTGTGAACGCAAATTTTCTTGTCAGCAGAGCTCTAAGCGGTAAAACTTAAAAAAAAAAAACAATAAAGATTTGGCATCAAAATATACAATGCCAATGAAAAATGTTGTGATTTCGTTTTAGTGTCGGAGCACTGGCAGCAGGCTCAACAGTTGCAAGAAATTAGGTTAAGTAATTTTAGTTGTTGTAAAGATTCTTTTAAACATGACGGTGTAGTCATTTATAAGAATGATAGTTTTAATTAGCATTTTGAAGCTTTAAGTGTTAGTCAGTTTTGTATCGAGAAAGTTTTAGAGTGTGCAGATGTTTTGATTGATAGTTGTAAATTAATGATAATTGTTGTATATAGAGCGCCTAGTGGAGATTTTAACCAATTCCTTGCTAGGTTAAACACCCTGCTTGATAAAACTATTTTACCTAATTACTCTGTGATAATAGGGGGTGATTTTAATGTTAATTTTCTTATCCCTAGTCTTGATCTATCTATGTTAATTGACAGTTTCTTGTATTGACAATTTTATTATTTCAAATCTACAGTGTTATGAAGTATTTGTCGCAGATTTGCATCTATCGGATTATTTTTCTCAACTTTCATATATTGACATTCAAAGGACAAAAGGTGGCAATTACTGGTGGCAAATTTCGCAACATTTTTGTCTTTGCTAGATGTTGAAACATGGAATAGTGTGTATGTCCAAACATGTCCAAATGCTGCTCTGGATTGTTTTTTGAATATTTTCTGTTATTGTTATGGAACTTGTTTTCCATTGATAAAGGTTAAGTTAAATAATAATAAAACTAAAAAAATAAACAATACACTTAATCCTGAATTAAATAAATTAAAAGAACAGGTTTCCCTCTATAACGAAATTTGTCGGCATGACTCTAGTTATAGGCCTTTGTGTAAGTATTTAACCAACATATATAGAAATAAATTAAAGATGCATATAAAAGAACAAAATGATAAAAAAAATTATGGAAGCTGAAAACAAATCAAAAACTATGTGGCAATTGATCCATAAACTGCAAAAAAATGGTAAGAAAAACGCTGTTGTAGAAATATATGAACACAATGTTAAGTTGTCTGATAAAGTAGTGGCCAATAATTATTTTAACAATCATTTTTCAAACCTCCCTTTTAAGTATGATAGCTCAATTGACTATGATTTTATATCTGAGCACATAACTTTAAGAGACAATAGTTGTTTTATGTCTCCAGTTTGTCCTGCAGATGTGCTAGTTTTAATCAACAATCTAAAGTCTTCGGGTGCCATAGGTTTTGATGAAATCTCTAATAACTTCTTGAAGAAATGCAAGTCTGTTCTGTGTTTTATCTTTGAAGAAAGCAGTTTTTCCTGACAGGTTAAAAGTAGCTAAGGTACTCCCTTTGTTTAAAAGGGGTGACAGCAATGACTATGCTAACTATCGCCCTATAAGTTTGTTGTCAGGTTTCTCAAAAATTCTTGAACTGCACACGAAAAATTTTCTATCTACTTTTTTTGCAAAATATAGGATATTAAATACCTCTCAACAGGGTTTTACCATCTCAAAAAGCACGGAAACAGCAATATGCGAGTTTCAAAACCATATTGTGGATGCTCTTGACAAGGGAAAATGTATCTTAGGGTTATTTATAGATTTTTCCCGTGCTTTTGATTATGCCGATCACACCATTTTATTAGAAAAACTTTATAGGTATGGTATTGGAGATACATCATTGGCATTGTTAAAGTCTTATTTTCAAAATAGAAGCCAAGTAGTAACAATTAGTAATGAAAGAAGTCACTCTAGTTTAATAGCACAGGGCGTGCCACAGCGATCTATCCTGGTGTTCAAAAACCATTTGAACACGCTTTCAAATCTAACGATTTAATTTTGTACAATTTAACATTCCACGCCACTGTGCTCGCATTCCAAAGAAACCTTAAATGCCCGGCGATACTACTAACCCCATCTCTTGTGACAACGTTTATCCACTGCATCAGCCAGTGCATTTTAAGATTCTTTATAGGCGTAGCCGACTATATAAAAATCGGCCTCTCCTATTGGTCGATCCGCATGGCCCTCCGCTCGCTTCGCTCGCTACGGGGGCTCAAGAAAAGGATACTAACCAGGTGCTAACCTAATCTAACCCAAGACATCCCCAAAATTAAGAAAAAAACTATTTAGAAACATTATCTTTAAAAAAAAAATAAAAAAAACAACGAGGTTCGAACCCGTGCCTTCCAGGTGGGACCCAACTATCTAAACCTCTACACCACGAGAGCTCTTGCGACAAATTGTTTGCATCACGAAGACATATTGTAATACGAGATGGATCGACCAATAGGAGAGGTCGATTTTGATATAGTCGGCTACGCCTGTAAAGGATCTTTAAATGCTCAGCCAGTCTAGAAAGCTAAAAGCAAAGCGGCCTCGAAAGGCATCTGATCAATCACAGCGCTTTCTACAGAAAAGGCGCTATACCCCGGCGATATTACTTGCGCCATCTGTTGTAACCACGTTTACTCATCTGAACCCGGCCGCGTAACCTACGCCGAGTCACAGCGCATCCTACAGGATAGCCACTTCACCCAACCTAAAACGTCCTAGCTATAATTCTAGTGGTTCCTAAAATTCCGATCTTTAATAATAGAATTTCATGAAAACTAGTTTTAATAATTAATAATATTAATTTAGACAGCCGGTCATTCTAAGTTTTTACACAATATCTCTATATTACATTACTTGCCCTTTCTATTTTCGGAGGATGTAGATTATCCCGCCAGAAGGGGCGTTGACAAATCCTTCGAGTTGATCCAGATTTTACGTTCTAGTAATTAGTAATCATATCATTCATATCAATCAGTAGCATCTCGACTCTCACACAAGCAAGTCGCGCCAATGGCGCTTTCCCGCCGGCATGGCGACAAGCCGCGCCATGTAGGGCAGTTTTCACGTTTTGAGACCTCCTAATCTCTAGATCTCTACTCAAGTGACATTGTGGTATCCAGCCATAGTCGTCGTCGTCTCAAACCTACAAGCTAAGGTATTTATCGGCACCCTGTCTGTCATTATTCTCTAATTCGGTATCACGCTGTACCATCGCTGTACTGGCGTCCCCATTGGTCTTGTCCATGGGCGTTCATCACATTCGAGTCTTGTCTCGAAACCCAAGTAAGTAAACTCACATGTTTGCAATCACTCTCTCTCAAGTAAGACGCTGTACTAGCGCTCCATGGCAATCGCCAATGGGAGTTCTCACAATCGAGTCTTGTCTCGAACCACAGGTGATCGAGTCTTGTCTCGAACCCCAAATTAAGTAAACACACACGTTTACAATCACAACCTCTCAACATCTCTAACGCTGTGCTAGCGTTCCCATTGGTCTTGTCCATGGGTGTTCAACATTCTCTATGCTTTATCAAAGTATAACACTGGTTTGTTATGCTTTGGCCTTATTCTAATATAAGGTTACCCTGCACTTGTCTGCAAATATTCTCTCACCTTATTCTAATATAAGGATTACCCGTCACAAGATTCTATATGCTTTATTACAATATAAAGATCTCCCAAATGCATTTCCACTACACGGATTGCAGCTTACCTATGCTACCTGCATAGCGTATTTTAGTAATCATTTTTGCGTGTATAAACAACCGCACTCACAAAGGCATCCATGTCATGCTATTATGAACTGCATACCATCTTAAACTACTACATTCAAGTCATTCTTATTTGCAAGAAATTGAGACTTAGTAAGTGTTTTTTTAAAGTGACTTTCCCTGTGCTGGAAGATAAACTCTGAACGATTGAACATTGCTCGTCAATTGGTGAATATAGTGTACATATCAGCTTATAGGTGGACATTAAAGTAATATTTATCCTGTTATTATTGCTTGTATATTACTATATTTCATCTCAAAGTTATCTCAGCTAACCGAGCTTATACGTAGCAGTTCCGCAGGGATTGTAATGAACATTTAGCTGTACTTAGCTGCAAGATATTGTTTATAACCATATACCAGTTTTAGTATTACAACTGTTTATGCAATGCTTTAGTTTTTAAGAGTATCATTCTTGTCATATTCTGCAAGGTCGATATTTTGCATCGATTGATATTGTTCATATCGTAGCACTGACTACATATCATTCAATGTTTATATTTTGTTTATTTATGAGCTTTCAGTTGTTTTCAAGTAAAATACCTTATTAAGATATTCATATAATGCTAAAGGTTTTTGTTTTATTTACAAAATTACTTTAGAACTAGCCCCTATGGTTAATTATAGTGCCTACAAGCACATCTCTGTTTGTTTAGAAAATCGACCAAGATCGAATATGAAACACCTGGGGCCTTTTTTATATCAAATCAAATCAAAATCAAATATAATTTATTCACCATAGCATCTAAACCTATACAAAGTACTTAGTTACGGGATAAAATAGACCAAGACAAATAAGTCCTGCTTCCGACAAAATAAAATAACATTGCACAATGAGAAATTATACGCAAATAAACACACATATCAAACAGCTTTCTTCCTTAGAAATCAAGGTAATCTTCCACGGAATAAAACGCATTAGCAATCAAAAACTGCTTTAACAGTCCTAAAGTATTTTTTGCTTTCGCTATCAATCAGTGTCCCAAATTTGTTAAAACATTTAATGCCCATGTAAAGCGGAGAATTCTGGGATACTGTCGTTCTACAAAAGGGCAGATGCAGATTTAAACAATTTCTAGTATTGTATTGATGAATATCAGAGTTTTTTTTGTGCTTCTCATAATTATCTTTAATGTACATTACAAGTTGAAAGATGTACATTGATGGCAAAGTCATAATTTCAAGCTTGTGAAACAAAGGCTTGCAAGATACTCTTCTAGATTCATTATTCATACATCTCAGAATTTTCTTCTGACATATAAAAGCCTTTTGTATATGGGCTGAGGATCCCCAAAAAAGTAGACAATACTGAAGATGGGAGTGCACACACTAATTAATACAGTACTTCGAAGATTCCTTATAACATAACACGAGACACTCAATCTTTTACATATATGGGCAATGTGAATATCCCAGGTTAACTTTTGGTCCACATGTAGTCCCAGGAGTTTAAAAGCATTAGTGCTATGCATGGACTTACCTCCTAACTTAATCAGCAAGTCATAGTTTGTCACCGCAGTCTTCGGAAGAAATTGCATAAAACAGGTCTTTTCAGCATTAAGTTTTAGTCCATTCATTGAGCAATATGTCTGAAATTCCTCCGAAGTAGCGGTGCACTTGCCAGAAACAGTCCCCACACACCCATTCTTTACTAACATGTTCGTATCGCCTTCATACAACACTTTCAGATCTGGGGTACAGCAAAATGATTCAAGGTCATTGACAAAGATGGTTTATGCCAATGATCTTGTGTTTTTTATGGACATATGTCCTGGTATAAGGGTTGTATCTTATGCGGATGATACCAATGTTTTGATTGAAGGTAATAGCTTGGAGGCTCTTGGAGTGATGGCAGAGACTGTGTATAACAGTATAATAATAGGTCTGTTCTAGCAGCGATTTCAAACGGTTTCAAAATAACGATATAAGCGTCGCTTATATGGCTATGCGCAAACTCCGTACGGTTTGGAACCGTTTGAAATCGCTGCTAGAACAAACCTATTATGGTCTGAGAAAAACAAATTATGTCTTAATAAAGATAAAAGACACTTTGTGACATTTACACGCAATACACAAGCTCAAGATGCCGTTGTTTTATTTAGAGATACGCCGGATCAGTTGCTTCCCATATAGAAAATGTATGTGGCAAATTAAGAAGTAGTTGTTATGCTTTGAAGTTTCTTTCAAAACACTGTGGGAAACAGGCACTCTTGTCATTATACGACTCAAATTTTCGTTCATTCTTAAGATATGGTATTGTGAATTGGGGTTTGAGTTCAATGGCTTCCAGGGTTTTTTTTTTATTCAAAAGTATTCCATTAGAGTGATTTGTGACATAAAATATCGTTACTCTTGTAGGGAGCATTTTAAAAATAACAGAATTCTTACATTGGTGGGAATCTATGTGTATGAGATAAGTATTTATGTCTACAAAAATAAATTACTTTTTCAATCGAATCGATCTGAGCATGCTTATAGTACTCGTGGACGAGGAACTTTGCTGCCGAATGCTCACCATACAACTTTTTACCCAAAAGATATTGTGTATAGTGCATGTTAAGTCGAGACATCATAGATTCGGCAAATATATTCATTTTCAGAAAAAAAAACTAAAAAAATATCTGATCTATTCTTTAAGTGAGTTTTTTTCGTAATGTCTTTAATGTAGATTTTGATGATTTTTGATTAGACATAGTAATGCATTTTATTGTAACACTTTGACTTTTTCTTCAGTTAGAGTACTATATTTGTATTTGTAATTTGTACTGAAGAAATAAATATATTATTATTATTATTACTATTCTGAGGACATGCCAGTTATAGTAATAAGTAGATTGTACTTAGGCAGGACACCCTAGTGCTTACAAGATGGGCAGAGAAATCGGACTCGGTCTAACTTTGGCTTGATTTTTGAATTTTGTCAGAGAGTATCATCCTACTAGAAGAGTTATTATTAAGTTTTTAAGGTGATTGATGATATATTTTATCTTATTACAAGTCACATATTGAAATGTAAAGGTATTTATCGATATTTCCGGGACGTAGGGCTACTTCGAGGCGAACGACATTCACAATAACCGCATCGCCGGCTTTGAGGTAAAAGCCGGTGCAAACCCGACGGTAGTCCACTGCGAGATCCATCACGGTCAGACGGGCGGAATCTACGTGCACGAAAATGGCCTGGGGCAGTTCATCGACAACAAAATCCATTCGAACAACTTCGCGGGGGTCTGGATCACCTCCAACAGCAACCCCACCATCAGAAGGAACGAGATCTATAACGGACATCAGGTTAGTCACGTTATTGAAGATGCCGCGTGCAATAATTTGAATCGAAGTACCCGTGGAGCGTATAAAAATGATTCAAATTTTTTCAGGGCGGCGTGTACATTTTCGGCGAGGGCCGAGGTCTGATCGAGCACAACAATATCTATGGGAACGCACTGGCTGGCATCCAGATCCGTACCAACAGCGACCCCATCGTCAGACACAACAAGATCCATCACGGTCAGCACGGCGGCATCTACGTCCACGAAAAGGGACAGGGCCTCATCGAGGAGAATGAGGTAAATAAGTGTTATCGCCACGAACGAGGCTTGGGACTATTTCTACTTCGTTTTTAGGTGTACGCTAATACGTTGGCCGGAGTGTGGATTACGACGGGCAGCACGCCGGTCTTGCGGCGGAATCGGATCCATTCGGGAAAACAGGTGGGGGTCTATTTTTATGACAACGGTCACGGCAAGCTGGAAGACAACGACATCTTCAACCATTTATATTCGGGAGTACAAATTAGGTAAGCGTTAAATGTCATAATGAGTGTTGACCACTTTTCTAACGGTTATCCGCATGTGTTCGTAGGACGGGCAGCAATCCCGTGATCCGGGGTAACAAGATCTGGGGCGGTCAGAACGGCGGCGTCCTCGTGTATAACGGCGGCCTGGGCCTCCTGGAGCAGAACGAGATCTTCGACAACGCCATGGCGGGGGTCTGGATCAAAACTGACTCTAATCCCACGCTCAAGAGAAACAAGATTTTCGACGGGCGGGACGGCGGCATTTGTATATTCAACGGAGGAAAGGTGAGTGATAGTGCCTTCGTATTTAATACAACCGGTAGTTGGTATAGTTTCTTATAGTATGGATTTGTTTCTGACTCCAGTACTGGCATTTTAACCTCAAAATACATTTTTAGGAAGTAAAATTTCTGTTGGCAACTGTTTTTTGCTGACTTCTCGATCGTTTTTCAGGGCATTCTGGAAGAAAACGATATATTTCGGAACGCGCAAGCTGGCGTACTAATCTCGACGCAGTCGCACCCCATTTTGCGACGCAACCGCATTTTTGACGGCCTCGCGGCCGGTGTTGAGATCACGAACAACGCCACCGCGACGCTCGAGTTCAACCAGATATTCAATAATCGTTTCGGAGGGCTGTGTCTCGCCAGCGGCGTGCAGCCCATCGTCAGGGGTAATAAGGTAGGTTATTATTTTTGTTCTGAGTTTTCGGATTTCCAGTTGCCAATAATATGTTCGAACCTTCAAACCTTCAAAAACTGCGGTTTTCGCTGATGAGTAGAGGGAATAACTATAAACCCTGAACTATTAATGTTCTATTTCTTTATAGATACTTGATTGAG
>JAEQML010078121.1:0-12582 GCA_016904865.1 Pissodes strobi | reverse complement strand
GTACCAAAACATCGGCATATCATAATCCCGATAAACCAGATCCCAATAAACATTATTCCGACAAATTAATATCCCGATGTTAGCATAATCTCGACCACATTAGAATGTCGATAATGAAATTCCCATTGTATCAAAATCCCGACAATGTCACAATCCCGATAAATAGGATCCCGACAGTGTCAGAATCTCGATAATAATATTCCGGCTAATTAAAATCTCGATTCAATCAGAATATCGACTGTGAAAATCCCACCAAATCAAAATCCCAGTAATGTTGTAATCTCGATGAACGGAATTCTGACAAGCCAATATTTCAAAAATACAAAGATTTGAAATTAGTCAGAATATCGATAATAAACATTTTGGCAGAGTAAAATTATGACAATATCAAAATGTCGGCAATATTTCGACAATTTTAATCTCGTCAATATGAAAATTTTGACTATATTGGAATATTGATAATGAGGATTCCCACTATATCAGAATTCTGAAAGTACCAAAACACCGGCATATCATAATCCCGATAAACCAGATCCCAATAAACATTATTCCGACAAATTAAAATCCTGATATTAACATAATCTCGACCACATTAGAATGTGTATAACGAAATTCCCATCGTATCAAAATTCCGACAATGTCACAATCCCGATAAATAGGATTCCAACAGTGTCAGAATCTTGTTAATAATATTCCGGCTAATCAAAATCTCGATTCGATCAGAATATCGACTGTGAAAATCCCACCAAATCAAAATCCCGGAAATGTTGTAATCTCGATAAACAAAATTCTGACAAGCCAATATTTCAAAAAAACAAAGATTTGAAATTAGTCAGAATATCGACAATAAACATTTTGGCATAGTAAAATTATGACAATATCAAAATAATTTCGGCATTATTTCGACAATTTTAATCTCGACAATATGAAAATTTTGACTATATTGTAATATTTATAATGAAGATTCCCACTATATCAGAATTCTGAAAGTACCAAAACATCGGCATATCATAATCCCGATAAACCAGATCCCAATAAACATTATTCCGACAAATTAATATCCCGATGTTAGCATAATCTCGACCACATTAGAATGTCGATAATGAAATTCCCATTGTATCAAAATCCCGACAATGTCACAATCCCGATAAATAGGATCCCGACAGTGTCAGAATCTTGATAATAATATTCCAGCTAATTAAAATCTCGATTCAAGCAGCATATCGACTGTGAAAATCCCATCAAATCAAAATTCCGGTAATGTTGAAATTCCGATAAACGGAATTCTGATAAACCAATATTTAAGAATACTAAGATTTGAAATAAGTCAGAATAAGTCAAAATAGCGACAATATACATTTTGTCATCGTAAAATTATCACAATATCAAAATTTCGGCAATATTTCGACAATTTTAATCTCTACAATATGAAAGTTTTGACTGTATGAGAATATTGATAATGAAGATTCCCTCTATATCAGAATTCTGAAAGTACCAAAACACCAGTATATCATAATCCCGATAAGACAGATCCCAATAAACATAACTCCGACAAATTAAAATCCCGATGTTAGCATAATCTCGACCACATTAGAATGTCGATAGTGAAATTCCCATCGTGTCAAAATCCCGACAATGTCACAATCCCGATAAATAGGATCCTGACAGTGTCAGAATCTCGATAATAATATTCCGGCTAATTAAAATCTCTATTCAATCAGAATATCGACTGTGAAAATCCCATCAAATCAAAATCCCGATAATGTTGAAATTCCGATAAACGGAATTCTGATAAACCAATATTTCAAAAATACTTAGATTTGAAATAAGTCAGAATAAGTCAGAATATCGACAATATACATTTCGACATAGTACAATTATCACAATATCAAAATTTAGGCAATAGTTCGACAATTTTAACCTCGACAATATGAAAATTTTGACTGTATGAGAATATTGATAATGAAGATTCCCACTATATCAGAATTCTGGAAGTACCAAAACACCAGCATATCATAATCCCGATAAAACAGATCCCAATAAACATAATTCCGACAAATTTAAATTCAGATGTTAGCATAATCTCGACCACATTAGAATGTAGATAATGAAAATCAAATCATATTAAAATTCCGAAAATGTCATAATCTCGATAAATAGGATTCCAGCAGTGTCAGAATCTCGATAATAAAATTCGGGCTAATTAAAATCTCGATTGAATCAGAATATCGACTGTGAAAATCCCATCAAATCAAAATCCCGGTAATGTTGAAATTCTGATAAACCAATATTTAAAAATACTAAAATTTGAAATAAGTCAGAATAAATCAGAATATCGACAATATACATTTTGACATAGTAAAATTATCGGCAATATTTCGACAATTTGAATCTTACAATATGAAAGTTTTGACTGTATGAGAATATCGATAATGAAGATTCCCTCGATATCAGAATTCTGAAAGTACCAAAACACCAGCATATCATAATCCCGATAAAACAGATCCCAATAAACATAATTCCGACAAATTAATATTCAGATGTTAGCATAATCTCGACCACATTAGAATATAGATAATGAAAATCAAATCGTATTAAAATTCCGACAATGTCATAATCTCGATAAATAGGATTCCAACAGTGTCAGAATCTCGATAATAAAATCCTGGCTAATTAAAATCTCAATTGAATCAGAATATCGACTGTGAAAATCCCATGAAATCAAAATCCCGGTAATGTTGTAATCCCGATAAACGGAATTCTGACAAGCCAATATTTCAAGAATACTAAGATTTGAAATAAGTCAGAATATCGACAATAAATATCCTGACTTGGTAAAATTATGACAATATCAAAATTTCGGCAATATTTCGACAATTTTAATCTAAAATTTTGACTGTATGAGAATATTGATATGAAGATTCCCACTATATCAGAATTCTGAAAGTACCAAAACACCGGCATATCATAATCCCAATAAACCAGATCCAAATAAATAAATACGTGTGTCAAAAATTAATATAAGTATACAGACCGGCATATTTATTGTAAATTTGGCAGTTAGGTAGATGATTTTCCAATTATTATATTACAGAGACTGTCAAGATGTACAGGGTGTGCCGTTTATTATGGGATGACACCTTATCTCTGAATCTACGGGGTGTACCAAAAAAAGCTTAATACAAAAGTTGTTTGGATTTACGTAAACTTTTGAAATATTATATTGGGGTGTTCATATATTAGTGGACAAGTATCAATTTCCTCATTTTAAATATAATACCCTGTATATTAAGGCATTTTTGAATTCCTCGGAAAATTCTAGACTTATTTTATTTATAATAACCTATACTTAAGTCTAACCGTTTTTGACACAATTGAAAGTATGCATAAATAACTTCTCGCAATGGCGTCGACAGTTTATTTTACCTTGCAGAGTAATTTGCACTGGAAAACATCACAGTGTATGAGTGTGTAAGAGAAAACTTTAATTTAAGAAGAGAGCCTGACATGGATGCTCTGGAGAAATGCGGTTTTAATACACGCGACAAAATGAATTATGAAACACGCTGTACTGGAACGCATAGGTAGGCTATACACTCTGAGAAATGAAAATAGCACTTATGGGAAATTTTATATTATAATAAAGCAGGTAGAGTATTGGCCGAGTGCCAAAAACTCCGTTTACTTTTCGGCTTTTGAGAGAGTGACTGTGAAATAGTGAGTTTACTTACATGGGGAGCGCGGACTATCGCTAGTTACTAGGGAGAGAGTCAGAGAACAAGTCTCTTCGAGAATGTGAGGACGAACACGCGTCCTAGTCCCTTGGCGCCCCCTTATATAGAGAAGTTATACAAAACTTTAACCTCGCCGGCTGACTCACACAAACCTGTTCGAAATCTGGTGACTAGTTTTTATAAAATCCGATTATAATAGATCGGAATTTTAGGGACGCTAAATTGACTGTTTCCGGTAGTCGCTGTAGAAACCACTGGGATTGGTCGGATGCGTTTCTGTTTGTAGCTGACCCTAGCTTGTGTTTTGAAATACGAGGATTGTATGGTTCGAAGCAATTCTGCTTCAAGTTAAACTGATGATGAATAAACATTGTGACAAGAGATGGTGCGATACTGTTAGTCGCCGCGAGTTTTTAAAGAGCATTGTTTGGAATGCGATACACAGTGGCGTGGAATATTAATATAATAGGAATTACATTGCTAGAGTTGAAAACATGTTCACATGGTTGTTGAACAAAAATCAAAAATACAGACATTCAGAAACTCGTCAATCAAAATTCCGAGAAATAAACCTTTTGAAAAAATCGTGATGTCGACAATGAAAATATCGACGAATCAATATATCAAGGGCAGCAATTCATTTTGTAAGCATATTCATGAACACATCAGACTCAGAGTAATATATTTTACATTTACAATAATTACTAGTTCGAAAAATTTGATGAAATCCTAAACAGTCCCATTTCCATACATCGACTAGATAAGTCCTTCTTTATTTCAAATACTTCTCAAATTTATACTAACTTCTGTACCAATTTGCATTTTAATCAAGAATTGGATTTTCAACGGGGAAGATAAAGGGGATGAAAGCCGGGGAACAAATTTTAAGTCCCGCGTTGACGTCAATTTCTTCACGCTTTGCTAAATGGGGCGTATTACCATAAACTCCCCTCCTAAAATTAACGGGAAGCGGATAATTAAATGTTATCCTTACTCTCGTGTTTGGCTTCCCCCTATTGTCAATGTCTTTGACAGGTTGGCTCATTTTTAATGGCCTTTGTTGGCGGTAAACTATTGAAGGAACTTCTAATCGGTGAAACTTTCTGAAGGGTTGTTCATGAGATATATTCCTAAAATGTTCAACCACAATTGAATAGACGGCACACAGGCGTGAAAATTTGTATGCATAATGAGTCACTACATAACGGATCACTTATAACAGGCATGATTAATACTTTGAATGAATATTTTTGTAATGGCCATAAATTCAAACTAAAGTTACTTTTTGTCATGAAATTCAAGACGAAAAACTTAGATCTTATATTACTCTGGTCATATCACGATAATATAAAAGTACACAAAATTATATAGTGGAAATATCCACTCAAACTTCTAAATGTTCTTAATTATATGGACTAGTCACAAATTATAACCATCATCGTCCTTAAATCTAAATACGCTAATAAATTCCCCTTTCGAACATAAGCTAGTAATTATTTATGGCAAGGCATGACTCATGAAAACGTTAAGTCCAAAAGCTAAATATTGAATGCAGAGTCACTTTGATAATCAAACCCGGTCACGTGTCGGCAATAAATCTTAATTTCCCTTCTTTTTGCACAATATTTAAATAGAGACATGCAAATATGCATTGACCTACATTGCATATTAAATTTATAATATAAAGCGAAGGTATAAGTCGTATTAGAATTTTAATTTCGGATCGATCTAGGAAATGAATTTTCTGGAGTACAGGTGGGTATAGGTCTTGCCAGTTGTGATATGGTTTCAAGATTTCATGGTATGGGTACCTAGTGAGATAAACAGAGTTAATATCATTTTACAATTTATACCGTGCCTCTTTAAATGCTTATTTTCCTGAAACACTTGTGTGACACCAGCGTCATCCTCCTGAGAAGAAAAATTAACAAGTAACCACTCGACAGAAGTGGAACAAATTATGGGAGAACATTTCCTTGCAGTCCAGCTCTATCGCGTGGTTTACGTTTAATTTGTTCGGCGGTTCACCTTTACATTTCCCCCGCCTGTGAACAGAGGTTTGAGAACCGTCAATCTTTCTCTACTGAAATGAATATTATATTGAAAGATTCCAAGTATAGCATGGCTTTAAATGCTTAAGAGCTTAGCAACGACAACAATCAAGTGATGGTAATGATATTTCCATTTTTCGTAAGTAGGTTACAATATTACCATAATATAAAAAGGTCTAATCTGTTAAAAAATATAAAATAATAACATATGAAAAAATCGGGTACATTTTTGAAGTGCAGTAGGTATCGATTTCGCCATTTGTGATAATATAATTTGAACATTTCATGATGTGAGTACTGTTGGGGAAATGTGGATTAACTTATCGTTTTCCACCGTATAGTTTGGTGATAATACCCTGTATATCCGTAGTATAAATGAGCCATAATTAAATTCCAAATAGATTTATTTCCCCCCCGGTAAACAACAATTTGTGCATTTAGAGCGTTGTTTTTCAGTTACTCCTTAGGCCGAACCCATTGTCCGTTATATGAAACAATCGGTGGAAAGCAAGTTGTCACTCCGTCAAGGAAATCGTTATTAATCGTCAATTTAATATATCTTTGTCTCCGTCAATGTTGTGTAAACAACAATATGTCAAATAAAGAAAGAACATGTTTCTACCCTCTCAAATGCATCTGCGTCCGCGCAATTTCTCGCTCTGTTCTCTCTGTCCGCACCGGTATGAAAAATTTGATTTTTAGTGAATTACAAACACTCACTCGTGAAGCAGCGGTCCAGTCACTGCTCTGCTTGAGTTTGGCGTCAAAGACAACAGCTTCTGTCGCTGGCCTGTTTGATGCCAAGATAATTAGTTAGTTTTCTTAAAATTTAAGTTTAATTAGTTGAAGAAGTAATAAGTTCCTTACAAACACTCAACCGTAAAGCATCGATCCAATCATCGCTCTGTTTGAATTTGGTGCCAAGGACATCTACCTAGTCGTAGCCCTGCTTAACGCCAAGATATTTATTTGTTTTCTCAATGGCTTGCACAGATATTTAGAAAATATCTGCTGGACTCTGTGTTCCCTTTTTTCAGCACTGAATTAAGGACTCTTTGGGCGTTTTAACGTATTTTCTCAAGACAATACAACTCGTAGCGTCTCCCCTGATGAAGATAGAAGAAGGTAAAATGGCGGTTGTAAATTTGTAGTAGACAATTCTATTCCTGTACTCGAGATTCGAATCAAATGTTCGAAGTCTTATATGCCTGGTAAAGTAAAGTTGGGAGAATTAAAGAAGCAAAGTAACAAAGTATTTTGTGTGCACGAAAAGCAGTTAGTTGAGATAAAATGAATTAAATTCAGTAAAGAAAGAAGTTCTTGTTAAATTAAATTATCAAGAAGTTTTGTTAGACATTTAATAACCTTATGTACAGTAAGTATTTAGTTTTATGTGTGAAGGGATGCATGTTTGAAAGTGGTTAGAAATGGTATATTATTTTATATGGAGGAAAAGTAATACTTTTTATGGCGCGCTCGTGTTTAACAGCCGAACGTAGTGAGGCTGGTAATAGAGAGCAAGCCATGAAAAGAACATTTCCTCCAAATAAAATATGCTGTTTTTTCTTCAAATGTCGACAAATTAATGCAAAAAGTCTCTTTTTAATAGTAATAATAATTATTATTAAAGATAAGTGGGTTCGCAAGGCGGCTTAGACCGGTGCGGTGTCGGTGAATAGGCTCAGGTTGTTGCTATAGTAATGTAACATAAAGCTTCGATTGCGTTCTAATTCCGTATTGATAAGCAGTTATTGAGTAAGTTCGATTAAATAATAACCAATTTGTTCCTAAATTAGTGATTTTTAGAAATGCAGTCACACATTGAGTGATAAATACAAATTTTAGTTTAATAACTCTTGAGTTGTTGACGCTTATTTTGATGTTTGTTTGTATTGTATCTATGTTGCTATGATAACACTTTTACCTCCGCCGGCGGAAAAGTGAAAAGTAAAGCTCCGGCGGAGGAAAAACGAAACTTCACTGCCGCCTACACAGTCGAGTAATGACGGATTTACTGACGTTTGAAGAAAAAATAATTTTGTATATTAATCATATTTAATGCTTTATTAAAGTACGTAATACCTAAAATACATGTTTCAATTCACACTCTATGAATAAAAACCCCTCCAACCTATGGTAATACAGTTCACTAATTAAAGTGGTTCTTTATATCGATCAGGTACATAATGATATAAAGAGAATGAATAACAAGGTGATACTAGTGGAAGATGAAAATATTTCACTAGCAGACCTCCTTATATGCTTATTTTCCTGAAAACTTAGGTGTCACCAGAATTAACAAGAAATCACTCCACACAAGTGGAACGAATTATGGGAAAACATTTCCTTGTAGTCGAGCTCTATCGCATGGTTTACATTTCATTTGTTCGGCGGTTCACCTCTACATTTCCCCTCTCCATCGCTGGTGAACCAAGTTCTCAGAACCGCCTATCATTCTCTACTGAGATGTATTATAATATATTGGAAAATTCCAAGTATAGCAGGGCCTTAATTGCTTAAGAGCTTAGCAGCACCAACAGTCAATAATATTTTCCGTAAGTAGGTCACACAATTATCTTAATATAAATAGGTACATTAAGTTTCTGTAAAAAAAACTTAAATAAACTAGTAATTGCAGGTTACGTTCAATATAGCCTTCATGTCTAGACAAAACGTTTATTGTTTCAAATGTTTTTGCCTTCTGTTTAACAATTCAATCGGAAGCCATTAATAACCTGGTTTGTATGATCTGAGAACAATAATTGCAGTTGTATTTAAGGTAAATAAGATATTTTGGTCTTCATAATTATATAATTTGGGCATAAAATGATGAATTAGTTTATTTTATGTGCTAATGCCCGTCAGCTTTAACCATGAGAATTATGAAAATTTAGTGAAACACTGAAGAAACATAATAATTATTATCTTTATTAAACTTTTTTATGAATTTTTTTTGTTGTTAAACTGTGGTTGTCCATAGAATTGAATTTATCATTATTCTTTTTAGTGTTATTTTTCTTGTTTTAGCGTTTGTGCCTTAAAAATCGTATTAATTGCACTTTTGTTTTATCTGATGGATGGATTAGGTTCTGCCTCTGGAAGACGAACACTGCCTTACTTCGCCTACAGCTTAACGAAAATTGCCATAGTTAGGCATTTTCAGAATGAGATGTGAGAAATCGGTCCTTTTAACAAATGGTGACACGTTGGTCTCATGCAGCCACTAAGTTGCAATTTTGTCTTCAAAATCATGCGAGGCCAAAGTGTCACCGTGTACGTTGACCGCTGGTTAATTTAAAGTTATCTAAAATGCTCCGAATACAGTAAACATTACTACTTTTCGTGTTTTTTTAAAGTACATAAAGCGATCAAATTGTATTATTTTGATATATGACATTTGTATTTTTGCTATTTTAACCGTCAGGACACTACTCTTTTTATCAGAGTATTGATTTAAATACATTGCAGGAGGAATTGGGCTTCCTATACTTGAGTCCACGTTGGTCTCACAAGTCTCAAAATTGTGTAAGACCACATTGGTATCAACTGACACTCAAAGTGTTAAAATAAAGTGTAATATATCATTGCATTTAAGTAGTTAATAAATTTTAAAAAATTAGGCCCTTATTTAAAAAAAAAGTTGACTATATAAACCCGAAGCCGAAACATCTTAAATAAAATTTCAACCCTCCACATAATTATATAAAATCACTTTTCATTATTAACCTTTTTTATGTTTTCTTTTGCTGTTATACTGGCCCTGTAATTGTTCATGAAATTCTGTGTTTCTAATGTATGTATCATCTTCTTTTAATCCTTTGTTTAATGGCTTACAGATTTATTTAATTTAGTGTATGTGCTTTGAAAATCGTATTATTATGAAACCTTTGCGTTATCTAATGGACCTATAATATTAGGTTCCACCTCTGGGGCTGCAGCTGAACGAAAAATGTCTTATTTGATCATTTTAAAAATAATATATAAAAAAATCGATAATTTTGAGAAAAATAACAAATGGTGACACGTTGGTCTCATGCGAACACCTGGTTGCAATTTTGTATTCAGCATCATGCAAGACCAAAGTGTCACCATGTACGTTGACCGCTAGTTAATTTAAATTATCTAAAATGTTCCAAATGCAATAAACATTACTGCGCTTTTGGTGTTTTTTGAAGTAAGTAAGGCGATCAAATTATATTATTTTGAAGCATGGTATTTTTTTCTTTGAGGAGAAATATAGAGAACGGCAGTTCTTTTTATCAAGGTATTGATTTAAATACGTTGCATGAGAAATTGGGCTTCCTGTACTTGAGTCCACGTTGGTCTCACAAGTCGTAAAATTGTGTAAGACCCATTGGTCTCATCTGACAATCAAAGCGTTAAAATAAATTGTAACACATCATTACATTTGCGATGTTAATACCTTTCAAAAAATATTTTAAAAAATCAGGCCCTTATGTCAAAAAAAAATATTTAAAGTTGACTATAAGCCCGAAGCCGAAACATCCTTAATAAAATTTCAGCCCTACACATATATATTGTCTTTTTATAAGTTTTTTTTTGCTGTTATACTGGCGCAGTGATTGTTCATGTCTAATGAATGTCTAATATTGTCAAATATTCTTTTATTCCTTTTGTTATTGGCGTACAGATTTCTTTAATTTGTTATTTTAATTTTTATTTTAGTGTTTCAAAAATTATATTTATATTAGACTTTTGCGTTATCTAATGGATCCAGAATATTAGGTTCCACCTCTGAGACTACAGCTGAACGAAAATTGTCTTACATCTCATATTTGATCATTTTAAAAATAATATACGAAAAAAATTGGTAATTTAAAAAAATAATAATATAAATGCTGACACGTTGGTCTCATGCGACCACCTGGTTGCAATTTTGTCTTCAGCATCATGCGAGACCAAAGTGTCACCGTGTACGTTGACCGCTGGTTAATTTAAAGTTATCTAAAACGCTTCGAATGCAATAAACATTAATGTGCTTTTAGTATTTTTTGAAGTAAATAAAGCCATCAAATTATATTATTTTGAAGCATTAAGAACGGCAATTATTTTTATCCGAGTATTGATTTAAATGCATTGCATGCGAAATTGAGCTTCATATACGTGAGTCCACGTTGGTCTCACTAGTCCCAAAATAGTGTAAGACCATATTGGTTTCAAAAATTGGCAATTTTAAGAAAAAATAACAAATGATGAAACATTGGTCTCATGCAGCCATAAATTTGATCCATTCACGTAATTAAGGAGCTTGCGTGTAAAACCGGCTAAATCCATTGTTTAACTATTTTAATATTTTTATGTTTTCAATATAAATCGAACAATCTCTATCGTTTAGCATCGAGATTTGCATTCAAATCAGGCTATTTCTGTGTTATAAATGCCTTTAAATTTAGGGTTTTGCACCAAAACTGGCCATATCCATACTGCTAATATTGTGAGCAAAACTGCATTTGAATTTGCGCGCAAGTTTTGGCGGCATCGTATGGCAACAAGAACAGGCAGTCGGTCAGGTGAGAGTAGTAGTAGAGTAGTAGGAAATGACTGGCAAATATTAAAAAAAACAAAAAATAAAAAATAAAATAAATAAATAAATAAATAAAGTAAAATTTAATGCAAAGACAAATGAGTGAGAAGTTTTTCACCACTCCTGAAAATTTTTCTAAAATGGATTGAGCCGGTTTGGCACGCAAGCTCCTCAATTATGGTCTTTATTTAATGATATAAATTCACTTTCCTTTTTAAACTTTTGTCTTTTGTGATTGTTGGTATTCTATGTTTCTGTCCTTTTATTCCTTTGGTTAATGACTTACATGATTCTTTAATTTTTTATTATAATTCTTATTTTATTTTCCTTACTTTAGTGTGACTTTTGCTTTATCTAATGGATCTAGAATATTCTCCTCCTGTTCTACCTCTTTAGGACTAATATGTGAAAAAACTGATAATTTAAAAAAAATACAAATGGTGACACGTTGGTCTCATGCGACCACCTGGTTGCAATTTTGTCTTCAGCATCATGCGAGACCAAAGTGTCACCGTGTACGTTGACCGCTGGTTAACTTAAAGTTATCTAAAATGCTTCGAATGCAATAAACATTAGTGCGCTTTTGGTTTTTTTTGAAGTAAATAAAGCCATCAAATTATATTATTTGAAGCATGGCATTTTTTTCTTTCAAGCGAAATATAGAGAACGGCAATTATTTTTATCAGAGTATTGATTTAAATGCATTGCATACGAAATTGGGCTTCATATACGTGAGTCCACGTTGGTCTCACAAGTCCCAAAATTGTGTAAGACAATATTGATTTCAAAAATTGGTCATTTCAAGAAAAAATAACAAATGATGACACATCGGTCTCATGAGGCCATACATTTGACCATTCCACATAATTATTGTCTTGATTTAATGATATGTCACTTTCCTTTATATACTTTTGCTTTTGTGATTGTTGGTATTCTATGTTTCTATTCTTTTATTCCTTTGGTTAATGACTTACATGCTTTAATTTTTTATTTTAATTCTTATTTTATTTTCCTTACTTTAGTGTGGCTTTTGCTTTATCTAATGGATCTAGAATATTCTCCTCCTGTTTTACCTCTCTAGGACTACATCTGAACCAAACTTTTCTTACATCTCATATTTATATATGAAGAAAACGATCATTTTAAGAAAAAATACCAGATGGTGACACATTGGTCTCATGCTGTTACCAAGTTGCAGTTATGTCTTCAAAGCCATCTTCAAGCCTTAAAAAAAGTAAAGGCAAATTCCAGG
>JAEQML010078118.1:0-12583 GCA_016904865.1 Pissodes strobi | reverse complement strand
ATACTCGACCGACAAAAACATCCGATTTATTGCTCCACTGCCAAATAGCTACCAAAGATTTGTAAAAATGGTAATATCCACAGCCAAGAAACACATACCAAGAGGAGTAAGGAAAGAATATATACCATGCTGGACCGAGGCCAATGAGATCCTATACGCTGACTACTTGGAAAACGGCAGATCGGATGTTGCGGATTCCCTACTGTACAGCATTGACGAAGCACGGAACGAAAAATGGAACAAAACAACTAAAAACCTGAATTTCCGACACTCAAGTAGAAGGGCGTGGAGTTTGCTTAAGAAGCTAGGAGTCGACTCGCATACGAAGCTTGCCAACGTCACGGCCGATCAAGTAGCGAACCATATAATGAACCTGTCCAGAGCCAGAAAAGACAAACCCCACTTGACCGAAACTAAAAAGGAGTTCAAGGCCCTCAAAAACTCAACTATAAGGTGTGAGGAGCTGTCTGGGGAATTTACCATGGACGAAGTCACAAAAGCTCTCCAATTCTTAAAGATAGGCAAGTCACCCGGGTTTGACAAAATACACCCGGAATTCCTTGCTTACTGTGGAATAAACACGTGGCGCTGGCTAGCAAAATTCTTCACTAATATCCTCGAAGCCGAACAACTGCCAAGCGAACTTAAAAGATCTAAAATCATCGCTATTCTCAAGCCAGGAAAGCCTGCCGACCTCTCCGGTAGCTGCCGACCCATTGCCCTTCTAAGCGTTATATATAAATTACTGAAGAGACTAATCTACAACCGAATAAGTCTACGAATTCTGGACATCTTACCTGTGGAACAAGCTGGTTTCCGACCTGGTCGCAACTGTGAAGACCAGGTTCTTGCACTTCTGACCTATATTGAAAGAGGCTTTGAGGAACGCAGTAAAACAGGAGTAGCCTTCATAGACCTGACAGCTGCCTATGACACCGTCTGGAGGGAGGGCTTAATGTATAAATTCCTGACAACCATAAAATGTAAGAAGCTGACAGCATTGGTGAACAACATGCTCTCCAATAGATCCCTTCAGACTGTAATGGGGGACACACGAAGCAGATCGAAGCTGCTTAATAACGTCCTACCTCAAGGCTCAGTTCTGGCTCCACTTCTTTTCAATCTATACGTGGCTGACCTTCCACAAACACCAAGCCGTAAGTTTATGTATGCCGATGATTTGGCCCTGGCAACCCAGCATTCGAATATGGGAAACATAGAAGCTACCTTGTCATCGGACCTAGACATTCTGTCGAACTACTTTAGGAAGTGGAGGCTGACACCCAGCATAGCGAAAACCAAGACCTGTTGTTTTCATCTCAACAATAGACTGGCATCTACCAGCCTAAAAGTCACTCTAAATGGCACTGTTTTACGCCACAACCACAACCCAAAATACCTGGGCGTTACGTTGGATCGTACCCTCTCGTTCAACAAACACCTGACCAATTTGGCAGCGAAACTAAGAACCCGTAATAATATCCTATATAAGCTGGCTGGATCGACCTGGGGAGCTGATGCTCCAAACTTACGTACTTCTGCACTTGGTCTTGTCTATTCAACGGCCGAATACTGCGCATCAGCTTGGATAAACAGCCCGTACGTATGTAAAATCGACACAGTCCTGAATCAAACGATGAGAATAATTACGGGATCCATTACATCTACACCAATCGAGTGGTTGCCAGTGCTATCCCATATAGAGCCACCGAAACTCCGCAGAAAGCAGATCCTGGTCCGAGAGTACAAAAAAATAACCGCGAATCCGGACTTGCCAATCCACCAGGATCTCATACATTTTAATCGATTAAAATCTAGAAGTCCCTCTGTCAGAACGGCACAGCAGCTAATCACTAACAACTTTGACGGATACGAAGAGTGGCAGTCGGACTGGCAGGGCAAAGTTTCACCGATCTGGCACCCCTACTCAATTCTAAAGAACCACCGCATGGTTTTAACCTGCCCTGCAAGCTTTCGGTTCGACTGAATAGAATACGTACTGGTCACGGCAGAAGTGGGTCGGCACTCCATAGGTGGGAAATGCGCTCCATCCCAGAGTGTGAATGCGGTGCTGCCTCCCAAACAATGGGTCACATCACCTACGAATGCCCATTAACAGCCTTTCCTGGAACAAGCGGCGACTTATTGCACGCGACACCGGAGGCCATTTCCTGGCTCGAACTGTTACGCCTGGAGCTGTGATAATAAAGACAATAATTGTAATTATGTTTGTGATATATGTGTTAGTATTGATGTAGTATGATATACCTATACCTATATTTACTCTCTCTTTTATGTATGTTCGAATAGACCATAAGCTAAATAAATAAAATCCTCATGTTTATGTTTTTTATTCGTTTTTCCTATATTCTCCTAATTCTTAATTATAAATATATTGGTCACAAGGTGTCTCACGACCTTTTTGTTCTTAACGACTTTAACGACTTTTGGACACAAATTGGGCGTGGCACCCCGACAAATTTCCGCCTTAGTCTGCAGCGGCCTTTTGTATGCCTTCTACCCCTGCGTCCTCTCATTTTATAAACCTAGGAGCCGCCACTGTGTATGATGTCTCAATAACGGTCTTTTATAAACGATATATGAAGTCTACATAAAAATAATTAAATAATCAACAACATTAAAGTAAATGGTTATGATACGGTTATCTGCCAGACAAAGTCGCAATCATCCCAGAATGTGCTGGCTAGTGGCTAGTGGCTCATTCGAAATAAAGCCATAATGAAAGAAGAAAGAAAAAAGAAAGAGCTAACGCATGTTCATTTATATACGTAACCACATTTTAAAGACTTTATGATGAATTAATCTTAGGAAATTTTCTATAACTAAATTTATGATCATATACCTTTATAACTAACTGCCCTATAAATGGGTTCTCGATCGGCTGTATTAATGCTTAATAAACAATTAACAATAAAAAAAAACACCATTTCTGATTTGCGACTGAAATGGCTTCAATACATTTTAATGTTCGTTCGTTGCAGGAAAAGTCATTGTCCTGATGTGCAGTTACTAGTCGTTCGCTATAGATAATAAATATTTAATGATAGAACTTATTACGGGCGTGTGCCGACGATGGGGGTACAGGTGATAACATTTTTTTTTCAATCTGCACGTTGCGCGTGTGCTTTCCACGACCACCGGTCTAACGGCTATAGGACAGGCTCATTACTAATTATTGAAAAAAAGGAAAAGTGTTTGAGCATTTTCGCATTTCTTAATTGCAAAAATGAACGTCTTAAGTTCGATAATTTAAAATGTACAGCATCAATGAAATTTAACACAGCGAATATTCTGCTATTTTGATCGTCAATAATTACGATTAACATAAGAGTCTTTAAGCTATGTACTTAAAAACCAATTACCTTATAAGTATCAAGCAGATTTTTGTTACATTTCTATTTATAAGACAAACACATTGGGTTATCAGAAGGGAGCCACCTGTGCGTTATAAATAACATCAGCTAGATTTTAATTTAGTATAAGGTTTCAAACTCATAACATCGCATTAGCGCCTATACTTTTAACAAATTGCCCTTTATTCAATTAAGTTCCAAAATATTCAGGACTTGTTTTACTAAATGAAGACGTTGTATTTAATCCCTTGCCACTTTGTAAGCCTTTTAAAATGAAAGGGTTGACATTGTAAGGGTTCAAATACAAAGCAAGGGATAGACTTGCAAATATCAAGCTTGTAATCTACGTACAGGATGATTTGACACGGTATATAACCAGATTAAGGGAGGAATTAAGAGAATTAAATCATTAATCTTTTTAATTTTGTGTCTTTTAATTATCAGTTAGAGTTATATTAATTTAAAAACAAAGCTACCATTAAATATAAACTCAATACTGAGCAGCATTTGAAACAGCGCGTGAACCGTGTATAACTGTTTCTGCACATTATATTAACAAAAACCTGTCGATGGTTCCGTTCAGAAATATCAGATTATTTCTAGGGGTAGCTTCTAGCACACAGTTTTGGAGAAGTAAGTTAAACTTTTCTATAAACAACGTTTTTTTTACCTTCTTCAATTTTTTTTTAACGTTTTTCACATCTTTTTGTTCAAATTCTGCTTGCAGTAACAACATTTTTCGATTTACCTTGGTCGACTTGGTAGAAATCGATATATCGATCATTAACATTATAGTTAGCCTGCTTTTGGATATAAGATTCCAATTTTTTACAGCTAACACTTGCTCACCTGTTATATATACAAGGTTATGCCCATGGTAAAAATTGATGCTTAGGACATCCCTAATAACATTTTAGGTAAATTTCTTCCAAATATCACGGGTAACCAATTTCCATTGAAATATTGCGGAGTCCTTTGGATGGAGAAAACACACTACAAAATTTGGCATTACTATTTCTTAAATGAAGAGTAAAGGCTGTGTGCATGTACGAAACATAATTTTTTTATGGTAGTGGTACACACACTAAAGGGAGATCCTATGGCGCTCGACGAGCAGTGTGTGTGCGAAGATGTTGATTGACACGGTTCTTGAATAGTTCTAGGTTGTAATTAGGGGGAAACAGATGTCCTGGAAGTGAGTTCCACAGTGATGCAGTGCGTCAGACAAAGGAGTTCTTGTAAAGCGATGTTCTAAGTGTTTCCAATTGTACGACGAACTGGTGCGCTCTTGCCGTTTGTCGTGACTGTCTGACAGGCGTTGCCAGGGGCGGGATAAGGTGGGCCAAATCCTGGGAACATCTGCCGTGAAAGCACAGCTTACCAAACAATCAGCTATCCAACTATTAAAACTGGAACGGTATGCGCATTCCCTCACGCAGGCCGCCATTTTGGGTTAAAATATATCAAATTCGACAGTGTTGGCTCGTCGCTTGTGGTCGCGTCTGATGAGTTGTTTGTGTTAGCCAGTGTCGTAGGTACAGTTTAGGTATATATATATTTTCTAGTTACAGTAATTAACAGTGTACATACGTTCTTGAACAAACTACTTATTTTATAATATCTGTACTTGTATATATAATAGAAATTGATAAACAACGAGGTGGACACGTTTGTGCCGCTGCAGTGTGAAAAGTTATAAAGCACCTTAAAAATTATGTACTTTTGTAGCCTAGAAATATTTTTTCAATAATGTAAGCATAGCTGTTTTTACTGGAATATAAGTAATTTTGAATGTAACTAACTATGATATTGTTTATCATAAAATTAAGATTATGTTACAAATTACCTTAAACAAATTAATTGTTTTAGCAGATATTTGTGTTTTTAGAGCGTAAAGTAACGGATTGCCGCTTGAGAAAGAATGTTACCGCGGAGCGCGTTAACCTTTCGAAAATGGCAATTTTACTTTGCGCTCAAAAAACACACACAATTAAATGCACATTTTTCTCTATACTTATTTTCATTACTCTCATTTTTCGCATATTATATTCGAGCATATTTAGAGCAGGAGTGTCAGCAACAATAAAATTTTAACAAACGCACGACTGTCATTTATTTATACTTTTGGTTGCCATGACTGTTCATAGCACACTCGACGGAAAAAGTGGGAATTTTCTTTTCCATGTACAGGGTTATTCATTATATTTTGACACCCATCTGCAGCCGTAATTAATGGTAATACAAAAAAAGGCTCTTTAATAGGGCTAGACACAGCGGGGTGGATACTGACTGGGACCTATATAAAGAGGCCCGGGGACAGTACAAAAGAGAGCTGAGAGGATCGCGAAGGAGTGCCTGGAGGGCCTACTGTGAAGGGGTATCCCAAGCCCCGGCCGCTGCTAGGCTCTGCAAGGTGCTGTCAAGGGATCCACTCGTCAAATTGGGCAGTGTCCGTAAGCCAGGTGGAGGCTATACGTCGTCACCGGCGGATACTCTGCACCAGCTACTGACCACACACTTCCCAGGCTCAACAGCCATGGGCCGGGGAGGTGATGGCGGAGCCGGGTTCAGCATTAGAGCTGACTATGGCACTGCCAAAAAGATGGTCACCTACAATAGGCTAAGGTGGGCGATCGAGACCTTCGCCCCGTTTAAGGCGGCAGGTGAGGATGGGGTCTTTCCAGCGCTGTTGCAGCGTGACGGAGGACTTCTTAGCACGCCGCTAATGGACCTTTTCAGGGCTTCTATCGCGCATGGGTACGTGCCGGAGCCCTGGAGGCACAGCAGAGTGGTGTTCATTCCCAAAGCGGGAAGGAACGACTATACCGATACGAAATCGTATCGACCTATTTGTCTCACCAGCTTCTTGATGAAGACACTAGAGAGGCTGGTGGACCGATACCTTAGGGAGTGGGTGGCTCTAAGAGCCCCTCTGAGTCCGGAACAGCACGCATATCGAACGGGCAGGTCGGTGGACTCGGCTCTTCACCACCTGGTATCCAGGCTGGAGGAGGGGCTGGGAGGCGGACGGCTATCGGTGTGCGTGTTTGCGGATATTGAAGGAGCCTTCAATAACACAGCCGTGGGCTCGATCTGCCGATCGGTGGAGCGAACGGGAGTGGGTCCGGTCATAACGAGCTGTATCTGCTCC
Source organism: Pissodes strobi (assembly GCA_016904865.1). Taxonomy (NCBI): domain Eukaryota; kingdom Metazoa; phylum Arthropoda; class Insecta; order Coleoptera; family Curculionidae; genus Pissodes; species Pissodes strobi. The sequence continues at coordinate 6,058 of JAEQML010078118.1, read as the reverse complement.
ATGCTCACTGGGCGGAGGGTCGAGGCTAGGCTGGAAGATGAGGTGGTTAAGGTCGAGTCATCGCGGGTATGCCCTCAGGGGGGGGGTTCTGTCCCCCCTCCTGTGGTGCCTAGTGGTGGACGAGATCCTACGTATCCTGAGAGTAGAGCATGGGGTCTATGCACAGGCCTATGCAGACGACGTCGTGATTATGGCACAAGGTACCGAGGTGGGAATATTGCAGAGGCTTCTGGAGGAAGCACTGACAAGGTTCTCACAGTGGTGTAGGGATAACGAACTCAGAGCGAATCCCAGCAAGGTAGAGATGGTAATCTTTACCAGAAAAAGGAAGTTGGAGGTCTCTCCCAATATCGCGTTGGAAGGGACCCCTCTTGTGGCGAAGAAATGCGTCAAGTATCTGGGTGTCTGGTTGGACTCCAAACTGACCTTTCAGGAACACATTCGGCTCAAGACCGCGGCGGCGCTCAGTGCTCTGTGGGCTTGCCGTAGGGCGCTGGGAGGCACCTGGGGACTTGGGCCGAAAACTATGCTATGGATATACAGGACGATGATCGCTCCGATGCTCATGCATGGATCGGTTGTTTGGTGGCCAGGATCCATGAAAATGGCGTCCAGACTAGTGCTGGACAAATTACAGCGACTTGCATGCCTCTGCATCACCGGGGCTATGAGGACGGCACCCACAAGGGCCCTGGAGGTGCTGGTGGGGTTGCCCCCGTTGACGGACCGGGTGAGGCACGAGGCAGCCAGGGCGGCCATGAGATTGGCTGACGTGGGGATGTGGAGGGACAATGGCTCCTGCTGGGGCCATTGTGGTCTATGGCGAGGCCTGTCTGGGGACCTAGCCATCCTGGGTATGCCAGGTGACGCGATGGTTCCTGAGATATGCTTCCCCGAGGGACTAAACTTCCTCTTCCCTACAAAGGAGGACTGGACGGAGGGAAGGATGGGAACCTGGGATGGGCTAGTCTGGTTCACAGACGGGTCCAGAATGGGAACACTGTCCGGAGCAGGTGCGTACTGTGAGGCTCTGGCGCGGGAATTATACGCCTCACTTGGCGAGCACACTACGGTTTTCCAAGCGGAAATTTTTGCGATCATGATGGGGGTCTGGGAGTCGTTAAGGCTCAATGTCGGTGGCAGGAGGATTTTCTTCTGCTCTGACAGCAAGGCCGCACTCATGGCGCTGAAGTCGGTCCGTACGCGCTCTCTGTTGGTAAGGGAGTGTAGAAGCTGGCTGATTGAACTTGCAAAGCGAAAAAAGGTTACGCTGGTCTGGGTACCGGGACACTCGGGTGTACCGGGAAATGAGACAGCCGACGCCTTAGCAAGAGAAGGCTCCGCACGCGGATACTTGGGGCCCGACCCCTGTGTGTGGATCGCCCAGTGTGTCCGCGAAGGAGCTTTGGAGACCTGGATGGATAGTCGGGCGGAGGAGGTATGGCGGACGGCTTCGGGGATGAGACAGACGAGGCTCATGATACATGGGCCTGCGAAGAGTCTCGCCAAGGGGCTGTTGTGTCTACCTAGGAAGGAGTGCAGGGCCCTGGTAGGATTCTACACCGGGCACTGTAGGCTTAGACGGCACCTGACCCTGCTGAGAATTGCAGAGGAGGCGGAGTGTAGATGGTGCATGGAGGACGACGAGACTCCATACCATCTACTTACGGAATGCCCCGCCTTTGCGTGGGCAAGATTCAGAATCTTTGGCGTGACGTCGATCGAGCCAGATTCAGTGCGTCGTGTTAGTCTGAAGGAGATGCGGGCTTTCTTAAGGAGGACCGGCATCCTGGAGGTTCTCTAATGCGGGCTGGGGGCACAACGGGTCCAATTGGTGGCCTAAGTGCAAGGCCCGCTAGGGGCCACCCCTTCCATACTGATACTGATACTGATACAAAAAAAACTTAAATTCAAAAGTTGTGTGGTTTTTTATATATTATCTTTTAGAAATGTCAAAAGAAAAAAATTGCCTGTCAAATGTTAAAAACCGCATAACCTTAATTTTTTTAAATGAAACACTCTGTATATTATTGCATATTTGAATTGTGCGAAACAGTCTAGATATATTTCATGAATAATGTACTATACCTATCTCTAACGGTTTTTGAAATATTAACAGTTGAAAATCGACCATTTACCAAGTTTGACAGCTTGTAAAATTTAACGGCTAACGATAGAACAAAACGGTTTGCACTTTCCTATATTGGTTTTTCATAAGCTATCGTATGACACTAACTTTAGATTTAACCAGAGGTTAAAAAATCACGGATACATTTAACCTCTGGTTAAATAAAAAGTTAGTGTCATATGATAACTTATCAAAAAAACCAGTATAGGAAAGTGCAAACTGTTTTGTTCTATCTTTTCCCGTTTAGATTTTTCAAGCTGTCAAACTTGGTAAATGGTCGATTTTCAACTGTCAATATTTCAAAAACCGTTAGAGATAGGTATAGGACATTATTCATGAAATATGTCTAGACTTTTTCGCACAATCTAAATATGTAATAATATACAGGGTGTTTCATTTAAAAAAATTAAGATTATGCGGTTTTTTGACATTTGACAGGCAATTTTTTTCTTCTCACATTTCTAAAAGATAATATATTAAAAACCATACAACTTTTGAATTTAAGTTTTTTTCTATTACCTGTAATTACGGCTGCAGGTGGGTGTCAAAATATAATGAATAACCATGTACGCTTTAGAGCATAAAATAAGGATGCCGCGGCATTCGTCGATTTTGCGATTTCGTTTGAAATTAGTAATTAGTTATTTTGCGCACGGCTGTAGAAACAGCAATTATTGTACAGGGTGGCCCGTTTAAGAAGGGGCTTAACCTTATCTCGAAAACGACGTAGGTTGCAAAAAAAATTAAATACAAAAGTAAAATAATCTTTATTTTTTATATTTTTTAATCGACACTTTTTTATATACAGGGTGATCAAACAAAGTTATATTTTTTTCAATGAAACACCCTATATTTTATTACATTTTTGGATTCTATTTAATATTCTAAGCATATTTGATGTATGATGTTATACCTGTAGAGTTAGTGCTTTCACAGCTATAAACAGTTGAAAATCGGTGCTATGGATATTTTTCACCCTGGTATCAATAATACCAATAGAGATGGAGCAAAATGAACTCCATATTCCTATCTTAACTTTTTAAGAGCTATCTGACGGAACTAACTGGCGGGTGGTACGATGAGTAGGTACCAAATGTGGTACCTCGGAATATGAAATTAATTTTACTTCATCTCTAATGGCCTTCTTGCTACCAAGGTGAAAATTACCCAAAGTACCGATATTCAAGTGTTTATAGCTGTGAAAGTACTATTTCTACATCAAATATTCTTATAGAATTTTAAGTAGAATCCAAAAATGTAATAAATTATAGGGTGTTTTATTAAAAAATGTAACTTTGTTTGACCACCCTGTATGTAAAAAAGTGACAATTACAAAAATACAAGAAAAGAAAGATCATTTTACTAGGAACAACTTTTGTATTTAGTTTTTTTTTGCAACCCCCGTAGTTTTCGAGATAAAGTATAGGCCCCTCTTAAATGGGGCACCATGTACAAAATTAACATAATTTAAAACTTTTCAAACCTTAAATTATATTAAATATTAGCTTTAAATACAGCGAGAATGTCGGTACACAAATATTCAAATAAAAATTAACTAAAACCGTTGATTGCACCCAATCATTGATAAAACTAAAAAGAAAATTAGATACAATATCAAAACTCCAATCCTGTTTATTTAAAATTGAATACTTCTTATCCCGGCTCTGTGTTTTAACCCGAAATGGCGTCGGTCACGTTCGATTTTTACCTTCACTTTGACAGGAGAGTCGGCTAGCTGATTGTTTGGTAAGCTGTGCTGAAAGTATCTGTAAAACAGAGACATCTCGGCCGCATGTATACGGTGTTCCAGATTCCGGATCAACTCCGGGTCACTGACAAGACGCACAGCTCTCTTCTGAATGGAATCCAGCAGCTTTAGGGTGTGCTTTAATGCGACACCCTAAATGTGTGAGCAATATTCTATGCACGGTCTTATTTGGGCTTTGTAGAGCAAGAGCAACTGCTGCGGTGTATAGAGTTTTTTGTTGCGAAATAGCGCACCAAGCTTCTGGGAGGCTGATTTTGCAATGTTAGCAACGTGATCATGCCAGGACATACTGCTGTTGACCGAAACACCCAGCAGTCCGATTGACGAGGATGAAGGAATGGTCGATCATTTCATAATGTTGTCAGAGCACACCGGCGCCGTATTGACCCTCTTGGTAATCGTGGCTGCTTGGGTCTTTCCTGCATTCAACTGGACCAAATTTCTGTCGTTCGGAAAGTTTGAACTTTCCCCAGGTCTTTATTAATTGTTGTAATTTGCTCCTGTCTACGGTGAAAAGCCTCAGGTTTTTCTGATCTACATTGGGAGACAAGGGTACTATCATCTGCAAAACTGTAAACAGGATTATTCGTTTCGGTCCGCAGGTCATTAATATAGATAAGAAACAGAGTTGGTGAAAGGGTGAAACACCCTTTGTATTCCATGCAAAATTTTAATTCAAACGGACTTCCTAAAGTAGCATAACAGAGCGCTTTCGGCCCAAGCCATCATCAGTGTTACTTGTCAATGAAAAAAAAGAATATAAGAAAAGGGTTTACATAATTTAATTTAAATGTTTAAATTAAGAGTAACACTTTAAAGCAAAATCCATAATCTCATGGTACATAATGTATGTGTTCTACGGAAAAATAACAAAAGGTTTGGGTCTTGGTTTGGTGGCAAGATCCGGCATAAATTGCATGATTTTTAGTTGTAGTAAATTTTATGGCAAATGTTAATATTGTGATGCATAAATATATTTATGTATTTATTGCATTAATTTGTTTTATTTATTTAATTTATTTTATTTATTTTATTTATCTTATGTATTTTATTTATTTTATATATTTTATTTACTTTATTTATTTTATTTTACTTATTTATTTCATTTAAATTTACAATTACAATTATAATCCAAACTGGTCAACTATCCAATGGAAGAAATTATCATAATGGGAGACTTCACGTACCTACATAACATGGACTGTTTGAAACCCTCCCACAAAAATGACGATGAAGGACGAGAAGCCAAGTCATTTGTTATAAATCACAGACTAAGGCCCTACGTCCACCGGAGCAACGCAACTGCAACCCTAATTGTCTTTAAGTTGCATTTCTCCGTTGCATACGAGTTGTGCCCATGCTTTAAGATTAAAAGGCCCTCCGTCCACCGGAGCAACGCAACTGCCACCCTAATTGTCATTAAGTTGCATTACCGTTGCGAACCAGTTGCATATTGCATACCAGTTGAGCCCATGCTTTAAGATTAAAGCTCACTTACCGACGCAACTCAAACACGATTGGTTTCAGACCGTTGCGTCTGCAACTGATCATGTCAGTTTTAGTGCAACCGTTGCATACGAAACGTGGTACTTTGTAGTTACAATGCCTTTTATAAATTAACTTGCCTCAATGTAACAAGCAGTTTTTCTTCTGCACTTATGCTTGTTCTATAATTCGTGTTTTTTTTGTATATACGGTCGCAGCCGTTCTACAAATTCCAAAAATAGAACTCTAGGCATTTTGCAGGACGCTCTAAATCTGTATTTATCCATTTGTAGTGATTTTGCCATTATAAAGGTGTTTCGTTTTTTATTTTTCGTGATGAATGTGTGTACCCACCATCTACCTTTCACCTTTTTCCGTCTTTTTAGGTACCAATATGCTTTTACTACAGCATCCGACCGCAACTAATAATGCTGCTTAGGTGAACGGATATCATAAATACTGCAACTTGAGTTGCAGTTGTAATAATAGTTGCGTTGCGGCGGTGAACGGAGGGCTTTACTCAGCTGGTTGACGAACTTACCCGGATCCCTGAGCGTTTGACTTTGCTTGCCTCCTGCAGGGCCGTTTCTAGAGGTTCAGACGCCTTCGTGCAAACCTATATTTCTGCGCCCCCCCCTTATAACAATCGCAACATTAGCAAATAAAGAAAGTAAATT
>JAEQML010078117.1:0-12584 GCA_016904865.1 Pissodes strobi | reverse complement strand
ACCAACAAGAACTAACACAAGGCTTACCCAAAATTAAGAAAAAAAAAATAAATTAATAAAAAACAAACATAACCTTAAAAAAAGTAAACAAGACATCTGTCACGACCGATAGGAATCGAACCCGCAGCACAGAATCGCGGCGCACAAATGACAAGCAGAACGCCTAACTGCTACACTACCGAGGCGTTGTGAAGGAATTTCACTAGACCGTATGGCTTTTGCATCGAAAAGTTAGTAGGAGCGCTAAACGCTTGTCTCAGCTCATATTTATGATTGTTATTCCACTTTATAGTACGGTGCTATTTTCCTTGAGTACCGTAATCCATGTTTTTTGTATTTGTACTGCTGTTTTGTTAAATTTGTTTGCATGCTTATGGATTTCAATGGCTTCCACGCCAGACTATACAGGGAAGCCATTGAAGTCCATAAGCATGCAAATAACCAAAAACCTAAAGAGACCCGACAACTCATTCATAAAAATCCGAAAACTTGCATCCAACATCAACAAAACGCTAGCCCCGCCTCCTTATATTTTTATAAATCACCAACAAAAGTTTATCCCGGCCAAATCCTCAAGACTCGTTCCCCACTACTAAATGTAATGTTGTCCGCCAGTGCGAAAGCAAGGACAGTCCAGGCGTAGACTTTGAAATTGGGAGTTCATCATAATAATAATTTTAATAAAGTAAATACGTTTACTTTTAAATGATGGTAATATGGTGTGTGAAATTATCAAAGTCGGCGGTGGCTAGATATGGGTTCTGAAGGTTAGTTAACACAAAATAGTTGTATTGCTAATGAATGCGGAAAGTGATACTGTCACGAGTAGCTTCAGGGGTAGCGTGTTTCTTAAAGAATAACTTCTCAGAGCTGCGTCGCGATTAGTACAATGACGGGGTCTCAATGCTTCCTTTAATCTACCACTGGATGTTCTACTCGTGAGGACACGCCTTGTTTAGCGTGCCGGGGGGGTAACTGAGGTAGAACGGGACCGCGTTACGTGGGGTAAGAAGAGATGATAAAATAAGCACGTTTAGTTTACAACAATAACAATGTATTAACGATAAAACTTTAACAATAATTATTGGTCAGAAAAAATGATATTCTATTATACCCGATTACTACGGTGCGCATGTTTTCTCGATTTGAGGTACTGTTTATAGGTATTTGTTTACTGTCTTATAATTTATAGTTTTTCTTAAAAGTTGGGTTTTATTTAAAAGCACTAAGAGATTTCACTAAACTTTTTAACTGACTATTTAGACACTTGTCTTTCTCAACACCCTGATAAACTTCTTGTCAGGACTTTACTATGGAGGTTGTGAAACCCCTGGTCCTAGCAGTCGTCAAATGGCTAACCGGTACCAGGTTTGGAAGGAAAGGACTAGAACCTAAACCAGTCGTATGGTTAACTTTAGGAGCGGATAGAACCCAGAAGGCAGTCGTCAAATGGCTAACCTTGGGAGCTGGCGGTGAAACTAAAGTCTTAAGAACTTAGGGTCCGTTAGCGTATTCATACTAAAAAAAGTGATGATCATGACATGCTTAAGGTTGAAAGTCGCTCCCGTTGATTGCTCGCGTGTTTATAGTTTGCCTTTAATGTTTATATAACAATCTTCAAGTTCAAGTTAAAACTTAGGACAGGGTGATATTTGTTTAGTAGCTTAAGCTTTTTAGTAGATTACAATACTTTTCCACATAGCGGAGCTCAAGCATGCAGTCGATTGCGGAAAAGTCACTTTCCGCATGAGCTGGAAACAAAATCTTAAAAGGAGCCTGTGGAAAATAATTATTTGCTTTTCTACAACCCAATAAGCGCTCGTAGTAAAAAAGCAAAGACCTTTAACCTAAAAATGTCTGAGAAAAAAAAACAGAGATATTTGGAAAAATCGAGGGAGTTTTATAATATGGGGTTAATATAATTCAGGGTTAATACAGTAGAAAAAATCGATATTTAACTCACATTTAACGGCTATTAAGAGCCGTGCATGAGAATATGACATGAACCGTAGGAGAATGTCGCAATGAATGGTTGTTGCAGAATATACTATTAAGAAACAAATATTTAAATAAAACTTCCAACTTATTTCCTGAATAATTTCAAATTAGAAGACGGAACTTATGAGACACCAAAAATAAAAAGTTTTATAGGTATATGTTATAAAGGATATTTATTAAATGTCTGATAATCCCCGCCTCTGTACTACTGTATTTTATTTACTGTCTTCTGGTGACGTCGACCTTCAATGCTCTCATTCTATTGGTGCACAACTTTACTATACGCGCATACTATAAATATTTTGCGTGTAAAACAAGGCGGAACCAGCAGCATTGTAAGATTGGCATGTAGAAACTTCAGAACCGGTTTTTGATGGATCAAAAACGGAGAAAATAGCTATTTGGTTTTATAACTCGTGATGAAAGAAGTAAACAAAAAATAGGTCAAATCAATAGGTCTTGTGTCTCGTTTTTTACTAGTTTATTTGCTATTTCCTGGGTCATTTCCAACAGTAACTGGTAAATTTTAAGCTACGTCTATCGACCTTAGAATGTGACTCCACGTTGAGTGAAACAAACAACCATTTGTTCCGTCTCTTCTAGGTACAGGGTGATCCCCTATAATGTCGCCCCCTTTAACTTTTTTATTTTAAGTGTCTCAAAAAAAATAAAAGTATGGTTATGTAGGTACTGAAAAATACTTTTTTTCTGCGTATAAAAAATGTTGGAAAAATGATCAGTATACAGGGAAAAACAAAAAGTTAATTTTATTTCAATGGAACACCCTATATATGAATTTATTTTTTGATTCCTCGTCGAATTCTAAGCATATGTTATGTATGATGTTATACCTCTAGAGTTAGTAGTTTCACAGCTATAAACAGTTGAAAATCGGTACTTTTGCTACTTTTCACCTTGGTAGCAAGGAGATCCTTAGAGATGGAGTAAAATGAATTTCACATTCCTATCTTAACTTTCCAAGGGCTATCTGATGGTGCTAACTTATGGTACCTACCGAGGTACCAGATTTGGTACCCATGGTACTGCCTGCCACTTAGTACCGTCAGATAGCTCTTGAAAAGTTAAGATAGGAATGTGAAATTTATTTTACTCCATCTCTGATGATCTTCTTGCTACCAAGGTGAAAAGTCGCCAAAGTACCGATTTTCAACTGCTTATAGCTGTGAAACTAATAACTTTAGAGGTATAACATCATACATAAAATATGCTTAGAATTTTACAAGGAATCGAAAAATAAATACATATATAGGGTGTTCCATTGAAAAAAAATTAACTTTTTGGTTTTCCCTGTGTACTGATCATTTTTCCAATATTTTTTATACGCAGAAAAAAAAGTATTTTTCAGTACCTACATAACCATATTTTTATTTTTTTGGGACACTTAAAATAAAAAAGTTATAGGGGGGCGACATTATAGGGGATCACCCTGTACAATGTCTTTGCAAACAACTTTAACAAAACAGAGGGAGCAGTAAAAATATATAAAATATGGATTCCGATATTCAAGAGTACCTACCTAGGAAAATAGCACCGTACAATAAACTGGAACATATGACACCGTCCATCACAGCTGACCAATCAGATGAGGTCCCGCCCACAGAAGTCAGCCATAAATATGAGCTGAAATCTCGCAGCCGCAGAGCTCCAGTGGTCCGCAAGCAGTAAAACTGAACGCAACTTCTGAAGCTGCCAACCGCTCGTGTTGGCGAAACGTCAAGAGAAAAGACAACCGACGACGGCCCAACACCCCGAAATCCCCAGTAAGTGTTTCATTTCATTTCACTTTCGGTAATTATTGCTTCTAATTCACATATGCAACTGGTAGCATATCCCTGCGGACCAGGCAAATGAACACCGAAAACTGTATCTTGATATCTTATGTCGAAATTAAAATATCAACCTTGTTACACTATTTAGGTTATTAAACACATCACTGATACTAAGCAACACATTACAGTGTGATCTTGGCTTAACATCTGAAAATTATAACAACTTAATTAGATTGTAGTTACTAGTTGAGGGCCACTTCCAAAGTTTTGGGGTAGTTTGGGTTAGTTGCTTTCAAGGAAAATTTATGGGTCCTTAAAATGCTATTTTGTTTTGTCACTAACTCGTGGTTGATTACAGGTAAGCCGTAAAGATGTCACGTAAATAAAACTGTCGAACACAAGTTTTGGGTAAATTTAATACAAAAAGGAAGGCAACATAACTCTTCACTTTATAATGACTAAAGTTTCATGTTCCAGACCTAGTTTTCGACAGATAGACTGGAAAGTTAGAGGATCTATACCGGAACCTCTATTGGCGATCTTATGGTCTATTGTGGCTCACACATTATAAAATGCTGAATGTAAATAGTGCAGAGATTTCTAAACAAAATTTAAAGAACGATGTTTTAATCATGACACAAGCTATTAAAATGAGGATTTTGGTTCATAGGGTATGTGCTGCCACTTGCATGACTGCATACGCCAATGCGAGATTTAATATGCCCTATATGGGAAATTCAAAAATTTGGTAATTCCATGAATTTTCAAAAAATAAATTTTCATTTTTCTTCTTCTTCGTCAAAATAATCTTGAAGAATCTTGATCAATATCTAGAGAATTTCGATGTTTTCATTCGTTTACAATATGGTCATGCAAAGCAGATGCTACAAAAGCCATTTGCGAGGCTAGAGACGAATTAAAAATGCATTTTTTGAAAATTAACAGGTCAAAGAAAATTTAGAAAAATCACGACTTAATGCTCTATGTTTGCAAAATGAAATATCAAAGATGGAAACGGGGTTATGCACAGTATTTTGGAAAGATATCGTGGGTCAAGTAAACAAAACTAGAGAAATCCTGCAGAATCCTAGATTGGACGTGAAACAGAGCGCTATCGGCATGAGCCATCATCAGTGTTACCTTCAAAGTAAGCAAGATAACCCCGGTCCGAATGATGGTAAATGTTTTATAAACATTTTTAAGAATTAGAAATTGACTTAATTGACTTTGTTACATCAATATGTTAAGAAAATATATTAAGATTTGAAAGCGGTTGAAAAAAGATCAATTTTTTTCACTAATAAACTCAAGAATTTACCGCTTCCAAAAAATTACATCATGGTCTCTGTTGATGTATCTAGGTTTTCACCATGGTACCAAAAACTGAGGCAGTCCAGCTTGTTGGTGACCTTCTTGCTTTATATAACGTTAATGGTCAACCAAAAATAATTTATTATCTCTCCTCAACCTTTGTTTGCCTCAAGATTTTTTTCAATTTAACAATAAATATTACAAACAACCCGATGGCCTGGCAATGGGCAACTGTCTTTCTCCTTTTTTAGCGGATGTTTTCATGAATAATTTGGAAAACATACCCATAGTCACTCCTGATATTTGTAATTCTTCTGGTTCCGTTATGTGGATGATTGTCTTTGCTTCCTGGACAGCGATGTTCAGGGCATCAATGTTCTTTTGGATAAGTTAGCTACCATCCACCCGTGTATAAAGGTTACGGTTGAACTAGAGACTAATAAGAAACTCAACTTTCTTGAGATTACTGTTCGTAGGACTTTGGACAGTTTCGATTTTTCAATTTATAGAAAGCCTACTTAAACCGATCATACTATGTCCTATCTATCTCACCATCATTGGCAACACAAAATGGCAGCTTTCCATTGCTACGTCGATAGGTTACTTAAGGTACCTCTTTCTTGTATGGAATATAACATAACAATTAAACAGATCGTATTTCATAACCATTTTAATTCCAATTCTGTAGTTAATTTAATTAATAAAAGCAAACTCAAGAAACTGAGGACCTTGCCCATAGTCTTTTGAGAACCTCAGCTAAAAAATGTCTTTAACACAGCGACCAACAACAAAATTTCCAAAACGATTCGCTATTATGTCAACAATGCTTCCGACTCCTTTAAAAATACCACTAAATTGCACACCTTTTTAAATAATACAAAGATGGATAGTCTCTCAAAGGGCGGAATTTATAAGCTGTTGTGCAATTTCTGTAAAAGCACCTACATTGTCAGGACTTAAAGTCCGTGTCAATTAACATTTTTAGCTCTGCTTTTGGCAAACATTTACACATTCACAACCCTAATTTCAGTCCACACTCGAGCTCAAAAATCTTACACAACACTTCGTCAAAATATTTCACTTTTTAGAGGATATCGAAATTAACAACGAACTGCTTCTTAACAATCATTGCTCGAATACTAAAGTTAATCTCAACAGATCATAATAATATATTCTTTTAGACAGGATACTTTTTGATTAATTTTCTTTTGTACTGGGACAGATAAAAGTTATTTTCTAAGAAATACTGGTTTTGCAATTAGTAGTTCGTATCTTCATCAAAATTCTGCTATCCGACTGAACAATCGTTTCTTAAAGGATTATTTAATTTACATACTAGAAGTCTATTACATCATGTTTTTAATCACACCGAACTTGGTGTTAGCCTATCTGTATTTCAAGAAGGGTATTTTTAATTCTAAAAAATTAAAATAAAAGAATTTCCAAAAATAAATTATAAATCTAATTCAATTTACACATTAACCTTACATCATTTTTCTAATCTCATCTAGCTTAGTTTCAGTCAGTCTACATTCCAATCAATTTTTGCCGTAATTTATAAGTTACATTTCTTTCAGAATCTGTATGAAGGGGTTGAGCCAGCCTTGCCCATCTCCGCAACATTGAATCCGAATGCGATAAAAAAATTTCTTTTAGTGGTAAAACATCAGCTAAGTAAAAGACAGGGAGAGAGGTTTTGTGGATCGTGCCGGGCTGACCTCTGTTCCTAATATAATTCTCTATTTCACCTAATTAAGTACTTTCTTCTTTAGTTTCTGGAGTTAATAATAAGATTTAAAATTTAAAATACCGCCTATTCTTGGTAGGTTATGTCCTATGCCATCGGTTTACTTGTCAATACTGTCAATAGTGCCACCTTTGGCCTTTGACTTTAAGCCCGAAAAACGTAGTTCAGCCCAAGAATAAGAAACTAGAGAACAATGGTTACTTCCCAAAAGAGCCTATGTTTACTGTGATCCGCAGTCCCCTCACCCACATCGCATCGTCGTCGCTGTGATGTTCCTGCGCGACGAACGGCCTTCGTTTTGCCATTGCTGTCATTGCATCTTCTATTAATTCGTTGTATTTGTAGCTTTTTAGTGATATTTTCGGATGTTTAAAACCATTGATAGTTGTGTTTTGGTACTTTGAACATTGAGACACTTGATATTTAATATATTTTTAGTTTGATCCTAAAGAAAATCCCATAAATTGGGGATTAAAGCAGATACCATAGTGCCTGTTTTGCGGAGTATTTTTCAGTGTAGTGTTTGATTGATTTTTTTATTAAATAAGGTAGGAACAACTTAAATTATTTTTAAATGTAAGCAAATCTGGGATGAATAATAACATTTTACCTAATATTGTAGAGCAGTTGTCAAACTGAGGGTTTTATTACACATTGTTTCACGTGGCTATTTAGGTTTTAAATAATATTTTTTTCCCCAAAATCCACCCTTAAATTAGAGCCCCGGTCCTCCCATATGACCAAAGGTAGCCCCCCATGAGGCGCACCTACCATAAAAATTTCGAACCCGTAGCTCTTCCCGTTTTCCTGAAATTAATTATTTTAGTTTTTCCTTCTTCCTCCTACCCTGGCCACATGTCCTAAAAATTTCAGCCCTCTAGATATACTGGAATATGCTTCATTAAAGTATTTCCCTTTGATTTCCATTTCATTTGATTTCCGTTTCATTTATTCGAACTTACTACCCTCGCTAAAGAAGTTTCGCTTCAACAAATTCATAAGAAATAGTTTAATTTTTTCATCTTTTTAAAATTTTCAGCTTAACCACAAATACGAAACAATACTCTGGCCGTACGTCTTTGCCATCTATATGTTAAGGCTTTCGCACCAACACGGTCGTGTGGCTACGTAACAACAGATCAGCTGTCAGTGAAAAAATCTGGTTGATGTAACCATCCTTCTCTAGTTTATTAATCTTGGTTCAGCCCTCGTGTTTTCCTTTTTAAATAAAATTATGTTGACCTTTTCCAAAAAATGCAACTCTGCGAAATTTTAATGTGCCCTTTGTTAATTGATGTTTGTTCACTTTGTGGATATGTTGTCACATTTTTCCCCTTTATTACAAAAAAATCACCTTTCGTACTTCATACATTTTCAACCCCTTTCAAAGCTTAATAATTTTTTAACATATTGTATTAAATCAATTTTCAATTCTTAAAAATTTTCTTCAAACATTTATCATCATTCCATTAATGAAGGGTTCTTTTACTTACTTTGCAGGTAACAATGATGATGGCTTAGACCGAAAGCACTCTTTTATGCTTTCATAAGAAGAATTCCTTTTTTAGATTACATTTTTGCATGGAATACAAAAGTTTTTCACGTAGCCTGTCACTTATGGTCACAAACAGCAGCAGAGAAATTTACTCTCAAAACTGAAGTTGATAAAAAAACAAGTTTGGAACCTCCATATCAGAAGACAAGATCACCGCTTTAGATTTAATTAGCATTAAAAGTGACATTTTAAGACAACAAATTTATGAAAATATTGTAAGTGATTCAGTTTCAGTAGTTCGAAATGTAAGCATAAACTAATTAGTCACCAAGCCAGTAAGATTATGTGACACTATCGTTTTACCTTATAAATGTTTGCCTATTACTCCACGTGCAATTACAAATCTTCCCATTTGCTCTGGCTCCAGGCTGTACACAGCACAAGTGCACAGCGTTAGTGACCCTAACCAAGCTGAAAAACCTAACGGTTAGGTTAGTTTGAGTTAGGTTTTTCAGCTTCGTTAGGGCCACTAAACTAGCACTTGTGCCGTTTACACCCTGGAGCCAGAGCAAGTGGCTCTATCTTAAGCACAATTGTAATTTTACGTGGAGTAATAGGCAAACATTTGTAAGGTAAAAATGAATCCTCCACAACAATATAGAACATATCTACACTATCGTTTTAGTTAAATTCTTTGGAAAATATCTGTTTTTGAAACCATTGAGGTATATTACCATAATGATGTTAAGTTCATAAGTTCTTTTCATTTTTGTTATCTCATGAGTTTATGCTACTAAAATCGCCTTTTCATAGGTTATTTTAAATATATATTTCCCCACAGATCCTAAATTCGGCGTGGCATGAGATACTAGATACCAGAACTTCAACAAAGATCCAGAACTTCAGCTTGAAATCATAACTAATTTAACGACACACCCCATACACTCTACGCCAACTTAAATATGACTTATAGTGTCGACACGCGAAAAATAACAACAAGAAGTCCAGATATATCATTAGAAAACTAATGAATGGATGAACAATTAATATGGTCACATGTTTAATCAAACTGAAACTAGCTACAGCTCGAAAAACTATTAAATCCTTGCATTTACATATTGTTTGTTTTAGGTCAGCACTGATGAACACTTTTCTTGAAAGCGCTTTGCCAGAATCGCAATAAATATAGACACATAAAAGATTTTGGACGGCTTTATTTGAAATACTCTAGTACCCCAATTGATTTAGAGCAACAGGAAAACCCGTGAAAATACCTAGCTTCTCCATGGAGACAGAGTAATATTTTAGAGTCCTCTAGGTTCATTGTGAAGCCAGGATCCAGGATGTGCCGGCTCGATTTCACATATACGCTAAATATCGAAAGGTCAAAGGTCGAATGTCCTATATATTCTATGAAATGGAATTTAGCCCCAAAAGTTATGGCTTGCAATAGTTTTACGACGATAAGTAATTAAAAGGGATATCGACGTGATTATATTAAATATCTATATGCTCTAAATCAAAGAATATTATATGCTATCGTAGTAGAATATTCTTTGCTCTAAATGTAGTTTAATTTGTAAATTAAGTCTGCTCTATGATACCCACAATTCACACAATGAGCTGCTAATAAAAGCGAGTGTTAATAGTTTTAAATATAATAATTAAATATCGATTAAAAGAAAATAACGTTTTTATTTGTATTTGTATAATGTTCCAGAAACGCAGCTAAGTTCCTAAATAGTGCAAATTAAAGGAAATAGGTATATATAATTCGAAACATTAGATATATGCCAAAGAATTTAACAGGTAGTGATGCTCGTCTAATCTCGAAGTCACTCAAAATGGGTGACCATTCATCTCAAATTTTCATTTCGAGAGAAGACGAAAGAATGACTTCCCTGTTCGAGAAATTCTTATATATTCTTGAGTTTTCTCGTTTCTTAGAGCATGCAATTACGAGAGTTATTTCCACTATAATGGTGTATAATTTATTGTTCTAAACATTACGACAATATCTTTATGAGATAGCTATAATAACGCCCGTGCCCGATACTCATATATACAATATACAATAAAACATGAAAAAGAAGCCAATAATTTTTAAAGCATTTCTATAGAATAAACTACTACCATATCTCAATATTCTTCGGATTACGAAAAAAAAGTTAGGCCTGATCTAAATTTTTTGGACTGAATTGAATTGTTTTGAATGTTGTATTTTCATATACATAGATACATGGGCAGGCATTATCTTTTTTAATCTTAGCCTGTCATTGTAGGAGCTGTGTGCTCGTTATCTGGTGTAAAAAAGGAATTAATACGACAAATTATTTTTTAAAACTTTACTAACTTAATCGGATGCGGTATATGTATAAAAGAAATAAAAAATAGCGAGTCGCTATTGATTTCTGCGATGTTGCCAACGAATTACATAAAAAACCGTTTTACTGCAAGAATATCTTTGCTACGGTAATATTGCATCATTGTCTCAAGGAATCCCTAATAATACGTGCTTTGTATTATGTGTTTTAGTAACTGGCATTGTATTTACCCCTTCCTTCTACATACGGGCTCTGTAGGAATGGATCGTTTGCTTCTTTAGCTACTCGTGGAATTCTTATGGGTGAGAATAAGGCGTAGCCAGAAGAGCAGATGGATATCGACTAACTCAGAAGGGCAATCAGCGACAGAGAAGCGAAAGGGAGATGGCCACTCTGAGAACGAGTTTCCCACAGAGAAAGAGGATAGGTACCTGAAATACGAGACAAGCATCGTCAAAGGGAAGGGGAATAACACCCCGCCTCAATCCTGGTACGCAATTAACAAGCCAGCCATCAGGGGTCCAGGGGTCCAGGAGCTAGGCGTCACTGTAGAGGGAAAAACACATCACTACTAGTGGGATGTGACGCCAACGCCCACCACATCGTCCGGGGGAGCTCCAACACCAACAATAGAGGTGAGTACCTTCTTCAATTCTTACTTGAAATGAACCTTGATACTTGTAATAACGGGAATACACCCACATTTCTAACAAGGGTAAGGGAGGAAGTTTTAGATCTTACCATCGGTAGCTCAGAAATCACTAAATACGTGAAAAATTCGAAAGTCTCCGCTGAACCCTCACAGTCTGATCACAGGATTATAGAGTTCAGCCTTAAAGAAAGCACCACCAATGAATAACGCAAGAGAAAACCAAGGAGAACAGATTGGGAACTATATAAAGCCAATCTGGATGTAAATATCAAAGATATCAATCCGGGCAGAATTGGGCATCACCTAGAATTGGAAAAAAGTAGAGAGCGTCAACAAGGCAGTGATGAAGACATTTCACTCCAGCTGCCCAGCTGACACAAAAATATGGTCAAATGGGACCCCATGGTGAAACGATATCCAGACACACCTTCGAACCCGTTTTCTATTCAACAGAGCAAAAAGCCCTCACAAATTGCAACAAGGAAATCAGAAATGCCAAAAGGAACAACATTAGAGCCTTCTGCGTAATCATCGCCTCTACTCCAGTTGCGGCGAGACTACACAAGGCCATGATAAAAGAAGGAACAAGCCTGGTAATGGCACTGAAAAAGCTAGATGGCACTACACGGAAGAAGAGAATGATAGAGCGCTTCTCCTCATGAGCCAACACTTCCCAGGTAGACAATCGAGAAACCTAAGTGGAGAAGAAGCTAGCCCAAGGCGATCCACTAGGGATGACTGGGTAATCGCAAAAACGGTACCCACTGCTGGGCGATTCGAATGGTCATTCTCAGCCCTCTTACAAAGGGGAAAAAGAGAAATTTTGTCACACCTTGTAGATATCACCAGAAGCAGCATGGCCATGGGATACATAGCAAAAGCATGGAGAAGGGCGAAATTCACCTTCATCCCGAAGATTGGAAAGAAAGATGAGACAGACCCGAAATCCTTCAGACCATTCAGTCTTTCGTCATTCTTACTCAAGACGATACAGAAGGCACTACCAATTTCTCTAATTCTGGAGTGAAGGCAGATGCGCCTAGAAAAACTAGTAACAAGAAAAAGTGTAACAAGACATAAAACATTATGCATAAAGTATGTCTAGCATTTTCCGTAGAACCTAAAAATAATATATTCATTCTATTTGAACAAGGTATTTGTATGTTCTTGTTAACTTAATTTATGTTATAAATCTATAAAGAATTGTATTTGGATTCATATTCATAGTTTAAAGGTTTCTTTAATTCATGCCACTATAATTCTATGG
>MU196562.1:749-12584 GCA_016904865.1 Pissodes strobi | reverse complement strand
AAAAAGTATTTTTCAGTACCTACATAATTATATAATAATTTTTTTGTGACACTAAAAATCTCTAATGATCTTCTTGCTACCAACGTGAAAATTAGCCAAAGTACCGATTTTCAACTGTTTATAGCTGTGAAACTACTAACTCTAGAGGTATAACATCATACATAAAATATGCTTAGAATTTTACGAGGAATCGAAAAATAAATTCATATTATTATATATGGTGATCCATTGAAAGAAAATTAACTTTTTGTTTTTCCCAGTATACTGAGCATTTCTCCAATATTTTTTACACGCAGAAAAAAAGTTTTTCAGTACCTACATAACTATACTTTTAATTTTTTCAGGACACTTAAAATAAAAAAGTTTAAGGGGGGCGACATTATAGGGGATCACCGTGTACATTACAACAAAATACAGTAAATAACGGTAAATGACGTTAATTATTTAGCACCAGAACCAGTAATTTTCTATGTAAATTATCAGTAAATTACGGTAATCAATTTCTGGTAATTTACGGTAAATTACAGTAAATTACCACGGTAATTTATCGGTAATTTACCAGTTCACATCACTGCTCTGGAGTGATAATGTGTCCAAGGTATCGAACAGAGTCGCAACAAAAATAGCATTTTTTCCGATTCAATTTCAATTTAAAGAGATTTAACCTTGTGAAAACCTTTTGGAGATCCTTAACGTGGTTCTCAAAAGTTGAAGAGATAATAATCAGATCATCAAGGTATGCCAAAATAAAAACATCCGGTAACCCTGAGCGAAATCTGTCCATTAGCCTTTGGAATGTAGATGGTGCAGTGGACAAACCAAACGGCATTCGAGTATATCTAAATGTACCAAAAGGCGTTATGAATGCGGTT
The DNA here is from genome assembly GCA_016904865.1 of Pissodes strobi. Lineage (NCBI taxonomy): Eukaryota > Metazoa > Arthropoda > Insecta > Coleoptera > Curculionidae > Pissodes > Pissodes strobi. The sequence goes on along the minus strand of MU196562.1, from coordinate 11,712 downwards.
TTGTCTCTATCAGCAGGCTTAACACTAATTTGATGGTATCCGCTTTTCAGATCTAATGTGGTCATATATTTTGTCCTTTTAGCTTCATGAAGTAGATCATCAATCCTTGGAAGCGGGTAGCTCACAGCTCTGGTAATAGCATTCAGCTTCCGGTAGTCTATTGCTAAACGAACACCTCCATCCTTTTTGGGCACCAGCACCACTGGGGCAGCATATGGGGAATCACACTCTTCAATTGTACCATCTTCTAGCAATTTATCCAATTCTTCCCGAAGTTGACTCTTCTTTGATTCGGACATGCGATATGGGGGAACAGCCACAGGATTATCATCGAGAAGTACAATAGAATGTTCAGCGTAAGGCGTAGGCTCATTGCTAGACTGAAAAACATCTGTATTATCACTCAATAGTTTCTTTAGGTTGTCCCTTTGTTGACATTGTAGTGATTGGCCTTCATTATCTCTAAGCGAAATTTCTGAACAAGCTACCATTTTTACCGGAAGAGTGACGTCTTCTTCAGCAAAAAAAGCGTAAGGAATATGTTGGTTTTCACCAAAATAATATAAACTATTTGGTACATCAAGAATAATGTTGGCAAGTTGAATAAAATCTACACCAAGTAGGGTGCGACTGTTTTCATGTTCAGGTATTGCCAAGAGTTGTAACTCTATATTTTTATGATGTAACTGAACAAAACTTTGAACGTATATCCAGAAACCTTCCTTTGAATACCATCAGCAAGCGTCATATCAATGTCATCAACTACAGTATAAGGAACATTCTCTTTTAGTAAAATCTGGGTCAACATAGATCCGGCAACACTGGATTTTGCGCCTGTATCCACGAAAGCATAACCATTGTGCCCTGATATGTTAATAGGAATCAAAGGTCGAAAAGAAACTGGGTCATGAACAAAAGAATTCCACAAAAATTCTGTGGACATTACAGATCCCTTTGAGGTATTCTTTCTCTGACTGCATTTTGGACAGTTGCTCCGAATGAAACCGGGATTACCACAACCATAACATGATACGGTAGAAATTTGATATGGTGCACCCGAAACAGTATTTTTATTATACATGATCGGAGAAGCACGCGCGTTATTCACTTCTTCTGACTTGATCTGTAGTAATTTCCGGCACTCCTCTTGCACATGGCCGATATTTTTACAAAACGAACACCGTTTTATGTCTTTTTGATTAAAAGTCTTATTATTGTCCAAAACACCCAAAGTTTCTTCAGCCGAGCGAGCAAACGTCAAAAGTTCTGTGAAAGTATTGAAGCTATCGCGTGGTACTTTTTCGCGAATTTTCCTGTGTAACAATCCATACACCATATCGAGTTGTACTGGCTCAGTTAAAGTTCCATTCGGTAACTGCGCGATAATAACACGAGCATTACAAATAAACACATCTGTGTTAGTCTTTGAATCCTGTTCTTGAGAAAAAAAGGTCACGATATATACGATACGGAGGTTTACTCGGTCCAAACGTCAATTTTAATAAATCTAAAGCATCATTCCAGGTTGTTATAGTAGCTTTGACTCCTTGAAACCATGTTCCCGCGAAACCATCAAATAACATCGGCAATCCTTTAAGAGCATTTTCGTCTGTAATTTGAGTACAATCTTTATAGATTTCGATAACGTCGATAAATGCATTCACATCGGAATTTTTCGAGCCGTCAAATCTAGAACTACATTTTGAAAAATTTCCTGTAGGCAACATAGCCGGTGCCGTGTTTTGTACGGTAGGAATTGTCAAGCGTAATAAAAGTTCTTGAAATTGTTCATTCGTGAGAGTCACCATGTTCGCTTCTGTATTTGAACTTATATGTTCTTTTGAACGTAATGAATACGGACTTCTCAATTTCGAAGGATCAATTTTGTTGCTTAGCTGGCTCTAATCACAAGTAAAATAAAACATGTACTTACAGTAGGCTCGTACATAATAAACAGACAGATTAACTTCGTTGGAGGAACAGGGAATTGAAGGATACGTCAAACGTTCAACATATAACTGGATTTCTGAATTATGATAATCAAGGTAATCCACATCAATCATATAGTCTACTCATTTAATGCGACTGCAAAACGACCCGAATTTGTCCTACACCTGTAGAAGCGATAAACCGGTGCGATTTGCCGTATTCATAGTTCAAACGATAGATACACAACGACGTTCTTTTTGACGAATCAGCAAAACTCGCAGCTCTTCACTTTATTTTTCGAGGCCCCACGTTGGGCGCCAATTGTAACCGTGTGATTACTCAGTGAGGTTCTAGCATCGAAACTAAATTGTTCACCACGGATCTTACTTTTTAGAAAATACTTTTTATTTTCTGTCATAGAATACAATGATATTAATCAACGTCAAAAAACTGTCAACCCTTTTAACCTAATATTAATGTCATTAATAACAGAACTCTTCCAGTCTTATTGGATTAACAGTAACGTTACAAGGTTATTTTATGATCAAATATCTAAAAACAGTTTCTTTGATTTTTTGGCACATTCAGTTGCTTTAATTATGATACAATTTTTTTACATTTTTCGATAAATTAATTCCTAATGTTTTTTCCGAGTTCAAAACGAAAATATTTTAGAGAATTTCATTCGCTTGTCAAAATCAATATTTTTAACAATTAATACGGGTATTTTATTGTTTATTACCGTGGCTATGTCTATTGTTGCAAAAAGTATCCCGACAATTTTTCTCTCAAAAATTACCCTGATTATTTCCTTCCTATCAATTTGATCAATCACTGACAAGGATTCGTATGTATTTTTGTAATTTTTCCGGAAAAATATTTGATAGGTACCTACTCTCAAAATAAAAAATTGTTGAATTTCTATCTAGTTATCAGCGAATGACTTTAGCAAAACAATTCCACGTAGCAACCTAACAACGTTTTCATTTTAAATAATTTTTTCGCAAAAAAAGTAATTTTGTGCAACATAGAGCATTTTGGATATGTTCCAAACGAAGAAATCAATCAAGAAGTCAAAAATAGCGTACCCCGTAATACAGTAAAGACACACAGCAACATTTGGAAGCACTTTATGAGTTTTTGCTCTGAAAAAAATTACGTAATTGATAAAAATACAACAGTTCAACTTTGAATGTAATTCTCGAAAACTGGGCGTGGAATATGCGTAAAGTCAATGGCGAGGCGTTAAAATAATGTGGAACATCGTCGCCAAAAAGTTACAGGAAACTTTTTTTGTTGATTACAACACTGTATTTGATCCGTTTCACGATATTGAATTTAAAACATCTCGTGACGCTCGAAACGCAAAAAGAAGAACTCTTCAGAAACAAGAACCTAAAAGAAAAACAAGTTCGACTTCACTAAAACTCGATGAATACCACAAAATGGTATCTTTATGGGACGAAAATACACCCAGTGGGCTACAACGCAAGCAACATCAGCTGGCATGGAGAGGTGGAGGCTTCTCCACCTAAATTGTATGATGCACTAGTTCAAACCAGAGACAGACAATGTTGGAATTAAAACAGGTATGTTTTTCTACTAATTTTTTTTTTGCGGTTTGTTTTTTTTTAATTAGGTAAAAATATGGAAAAAATATTTTGACAACCAAGTAATGAAATGTTTTCTCTTGTTGCAGGAAGAATGGAATACAACCCAGTTTTCAGTAAAACCGCTCAAGGAGGTGCAAAAAAAATGTGCGACAGCAAAATGGTTAGTTCCAAACACTAAGCGCCCTGAATTTTGCCCGGTACGCTTGTATTACATGCTTATAGCAAAATGTTCAACAAACATCAAGACAGATAGGCTGTTTTTGACACCAAACCCAACATGGAACACGCCACAGACCTTAGGATGGTTTAAAAATATCCCTGTGGGAAGAAACGAGCTGTCAAAATGGACAAAGGAAGCTACGGATACAACTGGTTTAAATACAAAAGAAAAAAATACAAACCACGCACTAAGAGCGACAGCTGTCAGCAATCTTGCAAAAGCAGGGATCGAAGAGCAACAGCTGATAAAAATAACAGGACACAATCGAGCTAGTTCCATAAAACCCTATTTACAAATGGATAGTAACCATCACTCAACAATTATAAATGCTTTAAGAAATGGAAGCAAGGAGCCTGAAGCATCTTCTTCTCAGGGGCAAATAAACCAAAACACTACTACTGCTGCAACGTCCTCCGAAGATGATGTGCATTTATCTGAAGTGTCAAGCATTATAAACAATCATAACAATATATCAATCAACACTCCCGTAGTATACAATAACTGTAAATTTTACGTAAATTGTAACTTTAGTAATAGTACCCAGTAAAATGCTTTGTTCGTTACTTTGATTGAGTAAATTATTATATTACTAGTAAATAGGCTTTTTTTGTTCAGTCAGGAAATAGTCTTGCCAAAAATCATTCGTACATCTAATTTTTCCTATGAAAAAATTCAAATAACTCGTTGACAAGTAATTTGTTTGAAACAAAACACTCGCGTATAAAAAGCCTCGTCTCCGACTCGGCTTTTTAATACAACGCTCGTGTTTTGTTTCAAACAAATTACTTGTCAACTCGTTTTTCCAAATTTTTTCGGAAAAATTGGATGCACTTATGATATCACCCCCGATAATTTTTCTGTCGGTAATAATTAAAAAAAAAATCATTATGTAAGCATTTAATTTTTATTTAAAAATATAAAAAAATATCACACCGATTTATTAACTTCAATATACGAAACAATTCGGCACTTTCAATTGAATCGATCCGATATTTTGGTACGTTCTGCCTATATTTCCCCTATTTAATTTACGAAACTTTGGTTGCTCCAGATTATTCATATTTCCAGTAAAATGTCATATGAAAGCAAGAAATGGCAAAAAGTTTAAATTCAACTAGTTCACCCTATATACATCATCATTTCCAAAATGGCTTCTAATAGAGATATTGGCACAGATTCTTGTCAAGTAATCGGCTTTTCTAAAAAACTTACTTTCGAATAGTAAATAATAAAAGCCTACTTTTTTTTTGGACTAGAAATCGATGCTTTTACAATTTCCCTTGAAAGTCAATTTTATCGGGAGAAGCATTTAAAGAGTCTTTCTTCTAGAAATTCCCTATAGAATAGCGTCTCAAAGTTTCGATCCTCGCGACTTTTTCGCAGCTAGAACGTCTCAAAGTGACCTCAAATAAGAAAAGCCTGCATTTTTTGAACTAGAAATTGATGTTTTCACAATTTTCCTGAAAAGTCCATTTTCTCGAGAGAACCATTTAAAGTTTTTCTTCTAGAAATTTCCTATCGAATTTCGTCTGAAATTTTCGATCCTCTCGATATTTTCGCAGCTTCAACGTCTCAAAGTGACCTCAAGTAATCGGCTTTTCTAAAAAAGATTTACTTTTCGAATAATAAATAATAAAAGCCTACATTTTTTTTTTGGACTAGAAATCGATGTTTTTACAATTTCCCTGAAAACTCCATTTTCTCGAGAGAAGCATTTAAAAAGTTTTTCTTCTAGAAATTTCCTATCGAATTTGTCTCAAATTTTCGATCCTCGCAACTTTTTGCCGCTGGAACGTGTTAAAGAGACTTCAAGTAGTCGCCTTTCTAAAAAACAAATTACTTTCAGGGGAAAAAATTAATAAAAACCTAAATTTTTTTTAATTAGAAATCGACGTTTTTATAATTTCCCTGAACAGTCCATTTTTTTCGAGAAAAGGATGTAAGGAGTTTTTCTTCTAGAAATTTTCTATCGAATTTCGTTTCAAATTTCCGATCCTCTCAAATTTTCGTAGTTACAACGCCTCAATATGACCTTTAGTAATCGGCATTCTAAAAAGAATTACTTTCAGAAAAATAAATAGTAAAAACCCAGATTTTTTTTGAACCTAAAATTGATATTTTTACAATTTTCCTGAAAAGTCCCTTTTCTCGAGAGGATCATTTAAAGCATTTTCCTTCTAGAAATTTCCTATCGAATGTCTCAAGTTTCGATCCTCGCGACTTTCGCTGCTAGAACATCTAGTCATCAAGTAATCGGCTTTTCTAAAAAAAATTACTTTTCGAATAATAAATAATGAAAGCCTATTTTTTTTGAATAGTTTTTCTATCGTCCCGGCTTTTTCGCGGCTAGGACGTCTCAAAGTAACTTCAAGTAACGTTTTCTAAAAAAAAATAAAAGCCTACATTTTTTTAATTAGAAATCAATGTTTTACAATTTCCCTGAAATATCCATTTTCTCGAGAGTTTTTCTTCTAGAAACTTTGTATTGATTGCCGTCTCAAATTTTCGATCCTCGAGATTTTTTCGCATCTAGAACGTCTTCAAGTAATCCGTTTTTCTAAAAAAATTACTTTCCAAAAAGTAAATAATAAAAAATAAAAGCCAAAATTTTTTTGAACTAGAAATCGATGTTTTTACACTTTCCCCGAAAAGTCCATTTTCTCGAGAGAAGCATTTAAATGGAATGTGAACTCAAATTTTCGATCCTCGCGACTTTTTTTGCATCTAGAACGTGTTAAAGTGAATTCTTTTTCAAAAATATACACGGCCGAAAAATTACTCGCCTTTTTCCTATTCTCGCCAATTTCAATAGGGTTCGGAAGACATCTAACATATTTGACGTAAAAACTCGAAAATGGAAATTCAAGTCAAATCTCAAATTTTATCGCAATTTTCAAGAAAAATGCTAATTATCTAAAAATTACCCGAATGAGCGTTACATAGCCGAGCATGATGCTTATATTATATTCGCAGTATATTTGGATGCATAGCATAGCTTATTTTTAATAGACGGTTGAATTTAAAATTAATTTTCGCGTCAAAATCCACGACAAATTCGTCCGAAGCCACGGCTATCGTCCTAAAAAAGTCCGGAAATTTCGGTTTTTTATAAAATTTTGCCATTTAAAATCGTTTTTAAACCGATTTTAGACGATAAAAAAACCTATTTTAAATTAAACAAACTGTCAAAAGTATTATTCAGATGCCCAGACATTTAAAACAATACTGAGTCATGGCCCTCTTCTAAAATGTGCAAAATTTGGTTATTGACTTTCCCAAATCAAAGGATGCTGCCTCAAGATGACTAGCTGGTAGTGAATAAACTGCATCCACACGTTGATGTTATTCCTGGTGTCATTGGATTTTCGTGTAGAATTTGTGCAGTCAATTAATCCACTCCGATTGAAGCTGCTAGTAAGTATTATTAAAAAATCCTAACTAATATTATAAATGCGAATAACCAATATTATAAATGAGAATGTGTTTCTTTGTTTCTTACGCTTCCACGCATAAACTACTCAACCGATCATCATGAAATTTTGTACAGATATTTTCAACAGTATAGTAAAGAACATAGGACACTTTTAGCTTTTACCCGCGGCTTCGCTCGCGTTTGGGCAGGCCTTGGGTTAGTTTGGTTAGTTTTTGTTCGTTGCATAAAGCGTAATATTAGACATTCTAAAGGTGCGTATCCATCAAAAAATCATTGCGAGCAAACGTTTGCAAACTGTTTGCAGTTCTATTATTGACAATCGTCTCCATCAGCCAATTATTCGCAAACAAATGTACCCAAAAAGGCAAAGCGCACACACAAACATCAAATCCCTTTGATGTACCGACACCGCTCGAAACATGACCAAATGATTGCAAACGTTTGCTAATGCGCGTGGTAAACGTCTCCACCAAACAATCATTGAGTTTGCAAACATTTGCAAACAATCAAAAACGTTTTGCGCGCTTGGTGGATACACACCGTAATGTAAACCTTACAAATGTCAACATTAAACAACGCACGTCAGGCGGTATCTGTGACGAGAATGTGTTTTGCAGGCTGTCTGTAACCGTTAGTGTAAAACGTGTTATTTCTAATGCCAGAATGTAGGCAATCAATTCCAAATAAGTGGTTGCCTATATTCAGACGTCACGCGCTCTAAGGTGGCATTAGAATTTCATGTCGATGATGTCGATATATAGGATATATTTACACATCAGTACTAGCAGATTAGCTCAATTTTTTTTAGAAGACGACTACGATCGCCGTTTTTAATTTTGCGAGTTAATGAGTGAATCATTGAATCAGATCAATGTTCTTCTTTCCTTCTTGGTGCGGTCAATTGTTACGAGAAGTGTATACTCAACATTCAGAAAAACTAAATGTGTGGGCTAGAATTTCTGGGGATCGGATTATTTGGCCGTATTTTCTACCCGGAAATTTAACAAATTAACGAAGGGAGGAACGAAAGCAAACGTGCGTGATTGACGAGACTAAGGACAAACACAATCAAAGGACCAGGAATAAACTTTTGCAATGCCTCAGTGGCTCCAGGAATTTCTGGTCGGTAACAAAGGCAGTAAGTAATAACTTTACAAAAATGTCTCTCCCACCTTTGACAGATGAACGTGATGGCGTCAGGGCGACTACAGCTAAGGCAAAAGCAAACATGCTCACCGAAATGTTTTCATAGCACTCTACCTTAAACGGCCATATCCAACATCAACTCTACCATGACAGCAGTTACGTTTCACCACCATGATATTCGCAAAATCCTCATACGCAAAAGGCATCAGGACCGGATTGAATACTTGCCATCGTGTTAAAGAACTGCGCCAACGAACTAACGCCCATTTTTTTCAGACTTTTCTCTGTCTTACCGCAAAGGGATTTACCCATCTTCTTGGATGAAACTTGTTCCAAAAAGGGCAAGAAAACCACGCCATCAAACTATCCTTCAATTGCCTTGCTTCAAATAATCTCCGTGTAGTCAATCAACAACTATTCAAGTCTGGACCTCGAGGCCAACAGAATAATTAGCGATAACCAATACGGCTTCCGCAAACAGAGATCAACAGGAGATATATTGGCTTATGTTACTCATATATGGAATAGAGCAATTGAGAACTACGGAGAATCTCGAGCGATTGCATTAGATATTTCGAAGGCATTCGACAGAGCTTGGCATGACGGATTGCTCAACAAACTGCCGTCCTTCGGAATGCCAGCGTCTCTCTGCAGACATGTGCACGATATCTCTCTGTTTTACAGATATTTTCACGGCAGATGTTTTCAAGATTTGGCTTGCATCATCCCGCCCCCAGCAACGCCTGTCAGACAGACATGACAGACGACAAGAACACACCCGTGCGTCATACAACTGGAAACAACTAGAACGCCACTTTACAAGAACTCTTTTCTCTGGCGCACTGCATCACTGTGAAACTCACTCACAGGACATATCGTCGGTCTCATGACATAAGGCCATATCATGAGATATCAGCTTTCTTTAAATTGCTTTCCTGCAAAGTTGTAAAAATCGAGATAGGGCCTTATGTCATGAGACCGACGATATGTTTCCCCCTAATTACAACCTACAACTATTTCAGAACCGTGTCAATCAACACCTTCGCACACACACCGTTTGTCGAGTGCCTCAAGAAGATGACCGTTATCGGCCAGCAGATGTCATTTTCCAACAAGATGGAGGACACCCGTACTTTGCGTTTCCTGTATGACAGTTTCTGGATGAAAATATTCCAGGTAGCGGGATTTGGGAGAAGAGGTTATATTGAACAAAGGTTCCATTGCAAAGGGAATTGAATTCCCTTTAAAAATAAGGTATCACTCGCTTCTCCTTTTCATTTAAGATTTTAAAGGAGAAAGCCTTGTTGTAAGGGTGCCAACAGAGGCAGTGCAAATATATGGAAAAAAATTATCTCCCTGAAAACTAAGGTTTATGTGCCCGAGTATATTTTCATTTATTCGTTATTTATAAGAAAAAACCTGCGCCATATTGTATATTAGAAATAAAATATGCTCTAAAATAGGTAAGTAAATCCTTGCAGAACTCCACAAGTGATTGTTTGATAAGAGCTCATATTATTATTATTCCAATTCATATTTTTGCGGTTCAGTATAAATCATTCCATTGGTTTGTAGAAAAATCGAAAAAAAAATAATAATAATTATTCATCCAGCCAATATGAGTGAATAATAGCTAGCCCAAACTAACCCATTAATTTAATAACTATATGCTTGAATCTTGACTAAATTATGTGACTATATCAAAGCTTATGGGAAAGAAAATTTTAAAGGGACTTTTTTTGAAATGAAAATTGATTTAAAAAAAATTTTTTGGGATTTTCTTTTAAAATTTTTGCAAATATTTTATTATGCTAGTTTTAGTTACTTTGGTCTAGTTTGCGTTAATTTTGGTTAGTCGTGGTCGGTAATAGTCGCGCGCATTTTATTTTAATAGAAATTGGTACTAATTATTAGTTTTGGTTAGTACTGCTGTAGGGGAATTGGGCCTAATACGACATATCAGGGAAATATGACACACTACAGATTTCATTTAATACACTGCCTACTAGATGGCGATAGATATGCCGGGAGTTTGAAAAATCGTTAAGGTTTTAGTTATCTAGTCACGCAAAATCTTCAAGTATTGTGAAAGTGGCGTTCGCGCCTATTAAGGTAAAAACATGTTTACAAAACTATTTTTAGTTGTTATGTTAGATATACTATAATATCATTGTTTTCTAATATTTTTTTATATCTCTTCACAGGCTTGATTTCCAATATTTATAGAGGTTATTTACCCTTTACCGATTAGGCAAATCTAACCTAAAAAAATTATATCTACATGTCAAAATAAATATTATTTACAACAGCACAAAGCGGCATACATGGCTTTCGGTACAAAATGACATACTATGTCGTTTTGCCGTTATATCAATGGACTATATATTAGCCCTAATATTTATTACAGTATGATGTCTGATGTCTAAATATAAAAGAAAATCAACTAGGCAGAGCTGGGAAAAGGCTGATATGCAGAGAGCCATTGAAGCAATCAATAATTAAGAAATTGGTAGATTAAGAGCTTCAAGAAGATTTCACGATCCACATGCCACTTTACGAGGGAGAGCCAGAAACAAAAACAAAATTATCAAAGGCTCTGTTTACTGTTTAAGGCGATTTCAA
>JAEQML010078114.1:0-12585 GCA_016904865.1 Pissodes strobi | reverse complement strand
ATAAGAAAGTTTATATAATTTGTAAGCGATCGGGCTGTTGAATTAAACTACGTCTTCTAAGCACTCGTGAAGCACTAACATCATTATTAATACACATATTATCTGAGGCGTCCTCTAATATCGTTATATCATTTGTTGGGGAGTTGTTCGTCAAGGTAGATCGTGGAAGAATAGCGGCGTTATTATCTGAATAATATTTTTTTAACTGGCTCAGATGTCGCTTCCATTTCTGTCCACCATCTATCCCAACCATGTAAGTCCTTCTGCCCAGAACTTTGCATATAACCGCTTTACACCAATTCTCTGAATCTGCACGATAGTCCCGTGCCCATACCGTATCCCCATCCTTAAAAGAAACTTCACGAGGCTTTTCACTCTTTTTTTGTATTTGATTTTGTTTTTTTTTTAACACACTTGTGTGGAAGGTAATAATAAATCAAATTTAGTTCTCAAACTTCGCCCCAACAATAATTTTGCAGGACATTCGCCAGTTGTTGTATGCGGGGTATTCCGATATTGGAATAAAAACGTGTCTAGAATAAAATTTATATCCTTAACTCCATCATTATTGGCCTTTAGGATCGATTTTTTCATTATTTTTACTGCCGACTCCGCTAAGCCATTAGTCTCGGGATGATAAGGCGCCCCTGTTTTGTGCGTTATCCCATATTGCTCAAGAAACTCCTGAAAATCCTTGGAGCAAAAAGCAGTACCATTATCGGTACATACCTCTTTAGGAATGCCAAAACGTGAAAATAATCCTCTGAAGCAGTTTATTACAGTTTGAGAGCTCAAATTGTTTACCAGGAAACATTCCAGCCACTTTGATGTTGCATCTTCGATTACTAAAAAGTATCTATTACAACACGGGCCAAAAAAATCAGCGTGCAACCGACTCCAAACTTTATCTGGGTAATCCCATAAAACTAAGGAAGGTTTAGACGGACTCGCTGCAAATACAGCACATGATTTACAACGTTGAGCAATTTTTTCAATCGCTTCATCTAAATGTGGCCACCAAAAATACGAACGCGCAAACGCCTTCATTTTTACCGCACCCATGTGAGTGGAATGCAATTCTTGCAAAATACAATCTCGAAAATCGGGGGGAACAATCAAACGATACCCCCATAAGAGGCAACCTTGTTCAACAGAAATCTCATTTTGTCTACTAAAATATGGCCTCAGCTCTAACGACGGGCACTTTTCTGGCCAACCCTGACGAACAAAAAACAAAACCTTACTTAGAATGTTATTACGAGAAGTTTTTTTTTTCACCATTTGAAAATCGACAGGAAAAGAAGCATTTTTTAGGTACAACATATATGATACTCTGTCATGTTTTTCATCGCCCAATAAAAATGATTTGCACTCAAAATGTCCACCAGTTTGCCCAGTTAAACGTGACAAAAAATCTGCATAATTATTTTTTGACGTTACATATTTAATTTCATAATTGAAAGCCGAAAGGATGTAGGCCCAGCGTTGCAGACGATTCGCTGCAAATACTGGTAAACCTCTCTTATCCCCAAAAATAGCTAATAAAGGTTTATGGTCTGTACACAGTACAAATTTTGAACCATACAAATTTTGGAAAAATTTACGAATTCCAAAAATAATTGCAGCAGCCTCCTTTTCGATTTGTGAGAAGGATAATTCACTGGAATTAAGTAAGCGGGAGGCAAACGCGATGGGCTTCTCTGAACCATCCTCATAACTATGACTAATAATAGCCCCCAGACCTACACTGGAAGCATCTACCATGAGCCTAATGGGTCTACTAGGATCGAAGTGCGCGAGTACTAAAGGAGATTTCAAAATATCTTTTACGCGGCAAAAACTCTGATTACACTGCTTGGACCAAGACCAGCGTATATTTTTTTTTAATAAATTATACAAGGGTTGCAAAATTGTGGAGGCGTTAGGTATGAATTTGCAGTAATAATTTACCATTCCTAAAAACGATTTTAATTCGGCCACGTTAGTGGGCTCTTTGACTTTATTAATAGCCTCAATGCGCTCCTCCGTTTTATGCAAACCGTACTGATCAATTCTGTGTCCCATATACGTAACAGCTTCTTCGAAAAAAACACACTTTTCTTTACGGACCTTTAGACCACAATCTTTTAGTTTTTTAAACACCATCTCCAGTCTACTTAGATGTTCTTGGTCAATTTTACCGGTAATTAAAATGTCGTCCAAAAAAGCTACGACCCCAGGAATATTATTAATTAATTGGTCAATAATATTTTGAAATATCGAAGGAGCACAGTGAATGCCAAATGGAAGTCTTTGGTATGAAAATAACCCCTTGTGGTATAGTAACTAATTTTGTAGAATCCTTTTCTAAAACTATTTGCTGATAGGCCTCTGATAAATCAATTTTTGAGAACTTTTGTCCGCCTTCCAATTGACTAAATAGGTACTCTATTCTTGGAAGAGGATACTGCTGAACTTCTAATTGAGGATTTAATGTGATCTTAAATTCGCCACAAATTCTCAATCCACCGTTCTTTTTAAGAATGGGAACAATAGGTGTAGCCCAATGAGAAAACTCCACCGGAATTAAAATATTATTTCTAACTAAACGATCAATTTCGTTCTCTATTTTCGGCTTTAAGGCAATCGGCACCGGTCGTGCTTTAATGAAACGTGGCTGCGCCCTTTCTTTTAGTTTCAATGAGATCTTAAATTTAGTAAATGTTCCTAGGGCTCCATTAAAAAGGCCTTCATAATTCTGAAGCAATTTTTCTAGTCTGGCAGAAGAATCTACGTGAAATATATTACTTAACTTATCTAGTTTATAAATTCCAAAATTTAACATTTTCAAACCATTACGACCTATTAAGGGTGGTCCCCCATTTTGAATAACATAAGTTTTTAATTTATGATGTTCTTGTTCATAACAAATGTTTAAATATAAAAACCCTAACGGTTTAAATGAAACACCTACATAATCTCTTAAAGACAAATCATTCTTATATAATTTTAAATTCTTGAAATATCTTAAATATATTTTTTCTGAAATAGCGGCATGCGCAAATCCCGAATCAATCTCAAAATTTATGGGAATATTCTCAACTAAAATTTGAATATAGACGGGTTTGACATTTGTCTCCTCATCGCATGTAACAATATTTATATCTTTACATAAACTATTCGAAATATTTGAATGCAAACTTCTGTCTTTAATGTTGAAAACATATTCATCGGAAGTATCAGAATCACTTATGTTATCCTGAGTTTCTAAAAAGTTTTGGCGAGATGAAATTTTACACACAGGGGCCAGATGGCCTTTTTTTCCGCACTTATGGCATACATAGCTTTTATACTTACAGTCAGATGAATTATGATTCAATCGACCACACACCGAGCACTTGTTTCGATAATTCCCTTGATACCTTCTTCTTCCCTGATTTTGATCCTCAATGAGTTCCTGAGAACTGCCTCTTGTTTGCTGATGAGACATCTGCCCTTGCCTTCGACCTTGTCTACTAGTGGAAGGATAAGAATCTCGGTGAGTAAAGTGAATATCCTCGCTTTCAGTTTTTACCATAATATTTCCTCTATTTAACTCAGAGGCCCTTTCACTTTGTTCTGCGAGGGACGATTCTTTAGCCAGTGCAATTCTAACCACAGATGACAATGTAACGGTGGTTTTCGTAGCATCTTCCTCAAAAATTCTTTCAGATATACGGCTTTCTCCAATCCCAATTGTGAATATATCTCTCATTAGTAGATCGAGAGATATGTTTGCTGAAAAACCGCAATTCCCGGCCAAACTTTTCACTCTGGCCTCCCAGTCACAAATTTTTTCTTCTGGAAGTTTTTTTGCCTTGTAAAATTTAAGCCGTTCACTAAAATAAGATTTTACTTGAGAGAAATGTTTTAAAAGAATTTTATCTAGTTCATCGTATGAGACCTCTGAAGGAGTTTTAGGAACGCACAAATTCTTTAATAGCACATAGCATTCCTCACTTAGAGTATTTAACAGAATGGCTCTTTTTCGATTGGCACACGTTATTTCATTGGCTAAGAAAAACTGTCCTAGTCTTTCAGAAAACACTGTGTAGTTAGAATTTTTAGGATCAAACGCATTTAGCGCACCCAATAATGAAGAAGCCATTCTATCTTCACCTATAAAATATACGATTTTTATTTATCCACAGTTTAATTGTATTGTATTCAAGCTACACTACAACCCGTGAGTTCAATTGATAATCCTCGTCGCCACTGTTATGTATTATTTATCCTGAAATAATACAACCGTACTAATACCAAACTAGATATTTATTATTCGATAAATACAACTGCCGTCGAGTGATTTAGTTCCGCGCGATAGCTCGACTGGTCGCTTCCCAAAAACGTATCTCTTGATAAACAGGTCACACAAAAAATAGTAACTAAATATTCATGCATATATTATAAATATATGTGTTTACCTATAGAAAAATATATATATATATATATATATATATATGGTTAAGTAGATTCTGAGATTTTAGCCAGTATGTGGACATTTGCAAAGGGTCCGTTTTGTCCCGCTATTCGGGGCAAAATGGTTCCCTATGTTGGAGAATAGGAGATTTTCCTATCTTGTTTGTCTAACGCTCAGTGATGGATATAAAACTAGCAAGTCAATTTCTAAAGCATATTCATTGATAAATAAACTGAATTGAGCTCTAAAAACACAAAAAACAGTGAAAAACACAAAAGTAATAATTTTGCCCCACTTCTCGAGGCAGAATCATTTTGCCCCGCTACTGGGGAGAAAAAACATTTTGCTTCGTTTACATAAATATACGAAGTTAATATGCCAACAACTATTTGAATACATTATTTATTACGAGGAATATAGTAACTAGTTCTACAATGAGGAAGTTTCCTGAAAAATCAAACTGATTATTTTTCATTGCTTACTACGAAAGCTATGCCAGTTTTTAGTTTTGTATATATAGGTATACTAAGCATGGTGCGACGTAACAATTCATGTATATTGTGACGTCATACACATTTAAAAGCGTTGTACCTGCCTCATTTTTCGACTTATGAAAAAAAGAAAAAACACGAGTTCACTTATTTTTCATGGGTTATCGAAATAAGCAATAAAAAATTTTTATGATACTTTCTCATGAACATCACATATGTAATTGTCAATGAAGAAGTTGCATCTTGTTCTCCACAAAGTAGACAGTGCGAGTCGTCATCTTTCCCTGATGAGCTGGACGTGTTATCACTTTCAGGTAAATTTTTTGGGGTGCGTAAGCGCTTTGAGTTCTTTGTAGTTTGCATATTGACTCCAATTTGCTTCATCTCCTTATTGTTCTTTCTCCTTTTCTTCACCAGGTTAGCTTTTTCTTTTTTTCTAAGATTCGTTTCTAGTTCATTTTTATAAGGCCTGCTTGTTATTATAGTAGTTTTTCCTGTTTTTCTTGTAATCAATTTCCTAGGACCAGACATTTTTGGAATAGGCCGTATACAAGATGGGCTTACTACTGGAAAAATGGTGCCTGCAACTTTGTTAAATAGAAGTTCTGATGAAGATGAATGGGAAGAGGGCTTACTGAAAAGCCTTGAAGTGATAATGATTTGGTAACAGGACTATAATAGGGCTAATATTGTAGATTTGGGAGGGCCTTCTATGCCAGAAGCGCTTGAATCTTCACAAGATTGCGGAACAATTTCATCAGGTCCTGGGGTGCCATTGCGGATTTCTGATGAATCCTGGTGGGATTTGGCTCTGGAACGGCAAGCGCTACTTGTACTTGGAATAGATTCTAAATCATCGTGGGTTGCCAAGTCTTCAGTTAGCCCACTTTCTGGAACAGGAGCAATATTTGGTGATCAATGTTAGTGACTTCAGCTGCTGTAAAGTAAAGTTCCGTGAAAAGGCTATCATTGTAAGGAAATATTCCAGTTTTTCGAAAACCTTTTATTGCATTTTCTGGAGTGTCAGATTTCAAATAAGCTTCACAAAAATGGAGCCAATTTTCTAAATTCTGGTCAACGTAACGACTTAGGGGAAACATAACTGCAACATCTAAGGGCTGAAGACGATGGGTCGTATGAGGAGGAAGGCATATAATTGTAACGTGACTATCCCTTGAGATTACTTTTAAATTTTTCGTATGAGAATTGTGTCCGTCTAAGAACAGGAGGACTGGATCTTCAGCGGTGGATTTGTATGATTTAAAAAATGGTCAAACCTTTCTAAAAATACCTCAGTATTCATCCAGCCTGACTCATCGCAAGGAAAAATCGACCCAGGTGGCGCGCCATTCTTTAATTCGTCCTTCATTCCCTTACGCTTGAAGATGTGTTGAAGCGGCACAAAATTTTCTCCAGCAGAGGCGCAAATGACTGCTGTTGTAGAGATGTCCCGGTCTGCCGAAGTAATACGGGCTACTTGTTTGCGACCTGTCTTTGCAACTACTCTAGAATTCTTTCCGGAAACCGTATTTAGGGAAGTTTCATCGACATTGAAAATGCGATGAGGCGGAATATTCTCCTCAACCACTTCTGCCTTTACAAGTTTGTAGAATTGTATAACAACTGGGTTATTGAACGCCCTGGTACGAGCTTCAAGACTCCTAATGTTTAATTCCAAGTGTCGTTTCTTAAAGGCCGTGGACCAGTCTTGACTAGCGTCTTGCTTGGTTTTCGAAAAAGGATGATTAATTTCATTTGGTTCCGCTAGTTGAAAAGCTAAACAACGAACGTCACGGTGTGTCATCCCATACATCGTATTTCAATGTCAAGGATTTAGCTTACCAGTTCAGCTTCCTGCTCTTCATTGAACACGCAATCGAAACGTCCTAATCTCTTATGTGAAGATGTGCATTTTTCTAACAGCCCTCCATTGCCATAATGGGTACATCAAAATCCCTAGCTGCTGTTTTCTTACAAGAGCCCCACGAACTTGGTTGTTCCATTCTTTCTATATTCCATGACTACCCGTTGGTTCGCCTTACATAATTTCGGACCATGCATTGCTGCGATCTGAAACAAATTGTAATGCATTATTTTTAGGTATAACTCGTATGCGAAAAATATAAATAAAATTACCTATATATTGCATAATAGTTTCCGAGACAAATGTGGGGTAAAAAGATACCTGTAATAATTTTGCCCCATTGTTTTGTGGAATCATTTTGCCCCATTGCTAAAGGGATCCTTTTTTGCCTCATTTGTAAGCGGGATAATAAAGTTAACCTAACTTTTTAAACGAATAAAATTTTGCAAAACTATCGACTGGTTTGTTCACCAAACTATACTTTACCATGGCAACTATCGCATATTTAAATACCTAACTTGTTTTTAATGACAAACATGTCACTCATTGTACTGAACCGAGGTATTGAAAGGCACATGTTGCCAAGTCTACGGCTGCTCTCGTGAATACAGTAGCGGCAAACTGACGTGGAGATCGTTTGACCCCATCAGGGGGACATTTTGCCCCGGTCTCCTCTATATATTCTGAACATAAAAAAAATGATTTACCCTATTAAATGTTCTAATTAATGTATGCTTTATAGTTAACCGATGTTTATCCGCAGATAATACATGATATAGAAGACAAGGAAACGGAACTAATAATAAAAACTCTTGATTCAAAAAGAGCGAATCTTCACTATTCTAAATTCAAATAAAAATACAGATTTTCTGTCATACGATACACTAAGGTCATCTGACATTAACGCACCAATACCATTTTTAAAATGTATTCGAAGTAAGTACACAAAGCGACATATTGGCATTAACATATTTGGCAATATTCATTTCAGAGGACATCTGCTACAATGCCAGCCAATTCTGGCTGTGATCTAGTAACTGTCAAAAAGCATGGGTGTTGGAAATATGCCCAGAACGTATCAAAAAGGAAAATAACAAATGATATAGCGTCAACCCAAACTAAGGGAAATAATCAAGAATCTTATTCAACTATCCTCGAATATTCAAGCTGTAAACCAACATTGCCTCGTTTTGAACAAACCGAAACAAATACTACCTATAATCTACGTCTAACATCCACACCAAATATTATACACAATAAGGGTGTAGTTTCCGAAAATTTACATTCCCTTCTTTCTAAGGCTCAAAAGGATTTCCGTTTAATAATTGTACTTTTAGTAACTACACTTTCAATATTAATATTGCCCACAAATAAATAAATGTATCTACTGTCAGAATGTAATTCACTAAATTTAGCTTAATGTATTTAATTTATCAAAAATACATGTTCATTAATTAATCGCACTTATTATTTCTAATTTTATTATTAAGAATTCCCTAACATTTGAAGCAATAATCACCATGTTTTTATTAATTTTACTTTACACACTAGTGCGTAATTTAGTAATATTTTTTTTCCGTAGTAGAAAATATTTTGTATGTTACTCATGTGTAAGGTATCCTTTTTTATTCATGGGCTACTCCAATCCATAAAAAGAAATCACCTTCAATATTTTTGCATAAATAGCTGTTTTCTATACTTAACTATTTCTTTAGTTGTTTTTGTCCGAATTCAACTGTACTATAAGTTAAGTTAGGTTTTCTATGTAAATTAAAGCGCATCTGAACTCAACAGATTACCAGTTATCATTTTTATTACACCGTATAGTTAATTCTCTCAGTAAGAAAAATATACCAATAAAATAGAGAAACTTCAAAATATAGCGAAAGTTAATGGTTCCAATACTAATTTAATAGATATGGTTCCACTTCTTTTATAAATCAGAAGAAAAATACAAAATATGTTTCGATACCATACAATCCATCGATGGCCCGGACTTTCGCAAGCAGCTGCCCTGTGACAAAAAGACACCGCAGAGGGAAAACTCCTTGGTGGAATTCTACTTTAGAGAACTCTAGACAGTTCTTTAATAGAGCTAGATACAGCGATGTCAATGCTGACTGGGATCTACATAAAGTGTCCCCGGGCAGCACAAAAAAGAGCTGAGAGGGTCGCGAAGGAGCACCTAAGGGGCCTACTGCGGAGGGGTGTCCCAAGCCAGGGCGCCTGCCAGGTTCTGTAAGGTGCTGTCAATGGCAGTGTTCGCAAACCAGGTGGAGGCTATACGCCGACACCAGTGGAACCTCTGCACTCCACCACCTAGTGTCCAGACTGAAAAAGGGTCTGGGGGGCAGACGGCTATCAATGTGCATGTTTGCGGATATTAAAGAAGCCTTAAATAATACATCCGTGGGCACAAATTTCTGATCGGTGGAGCAAACGGAGGTGAGTTCGGCCACAGCGAGTTGAGTCCGCTCCATGCTCGCTGGGCGGAGGGTCGAGGCTAGGCTGGGTAATGAGGAGGTTCGTGTTGAATCACCGCGGGAATGTCCTCAGGTGGGGGGGGGGTCTTGTCTCTCTTTCTCTGGTGTCTGGAAGTAGATGAGATCCTACGCATCCTCAGACTAGAGCATAGGGTCTTTGTATAGATTTATGCAGACGTACGCGACGTGACGTTGTGATTATGGAATAAAGTGCTGAAGTAAAGATATAGCAGAGGCTTCTGACGGAAGCACTGACCACGTTTTGCAGTGATCTAGGGATAATGAACTTAGGCCGGATCCAAACAAGGTACAGGTGGTTATGTTTACCAGGAAAAGGAATCTGGAGGTCTCTTCCAACATTACGTTGGAAGGCACTCCTCTTGTTGCTAAAAACGTGTCAATTATCCCTCGCTTCGTAAGGAGTATTTGCTATATATTTAAGAGTGTATATAAATAGCGGGTATAACGAGTGTTGAGTTAGTTAATTATTGTTGAGTGTTGAATTGGAAAGAGCTTTTAGTTGTAAAGTTATAAGAGTTGGTTTAGTGTGTTTAATTGTAAACAGTGATAAAGAATAAACAGTGTATTAGTTTAAAATAGTAAACGTTGTAATTTCGTTTAAAACCGACCGGCAAAACGTAATATTTGGTGTCAGAAGGTGGATTGTGGAGGGACCGGACTTGTGAAGTATTCTTCGAGGAGAAAAGAGGATACAAGTACGCCAACGAGAACATTTTGATTGGTGTATTCTGTGAACATTCATGGTCAATACAAGGCAACAAACGGTAGAAATTCAGCAAATAAATAAAATGTTGGCCGATTTAAATGCGCAGAGCCGAGCGAATCGGGAAGATGATGAATGTAAAAGGCAAGCAGAACAGGACCGGCTTCAGAAAATTTTACAAGAACAAGAAGATAAAAGGCAAAGAGAACAGAATCAACTTCAGAAGTGAACGCTTGATGTAATTGTGGGCGAGCAAGGAAAATTACGGAAAATATTGGACACTTCAAAAGAGACTGTCGAGTACAAAGATTCCGGGAGCCACTGGCAGATAGGCCAAGTAACCGAAATATTTCAAATTAGTGCTATAGATATGGCAGGACTGGACATTTCAAAAGAGACTGTCAAGTACAAATATTCCGGGAGCCACTAGCAGATAGGCCAAGTAACCGAAATATTTCAAATTAGTGCTATAGGTATGACAGGACTAGACATTTCAAAAGAGACTGTCAAGTACAAAGATTCCGGGAGTTACTAGAAGATAGGCCAAGTAACCGAAATATTTCAAATCAGTGCTATAGATGTGGCAAGAGTAAGCATTTCAAGAGAGAATGTCGAATATGATCTACATCTCCATCCAGAGACGCTAGCAGTTCAAAGTCAAGTCAGTACGAGTTAAAACAATATAACTTTAAGGCTATACACTGGGTAGGCTTTATACAGACGTGCATGTGAGGATAATCATAAACATTGCCAAAGAATGGACCAACGAGAAGGAATAACTCCCATTAGGCAAATCAAGTTTAAACTTGAAAAGTAACTCCTTAAACGCAGCCTGGGAAAGCGCCGATGGAAAAGTAGCGAAGACGTAGTTATGGGTACCAAGAAAGAGAGTATCGGAAGTCCTGGAAGAAGTACATAATAAAGCGGAGTTAACCGAACGATGGACATGATCCACGACAGATTTTACTGGATCAATTGCTGCCAGGATGTGAAATCATGGTGCAGGCAATCTTCAACCTGTGCCTCAAGTCAAGGGCCCCAGACAAGATCTAGTGGGAAGATGAAACAGAATGATGTGGGACTACCGTTTGAACGTCTCGCCAGTGACCGATTGAAGGCTTCATATGATCTCCAAGCTAACTCTACAGGATTTCAGATGAACGATTATGTCTGTCGCCAGTATGGGAAGGGCCCTATACAGTCAGCAAAAGAATTAATGACGTAGCGTATAGAACTCAACGTAGGCCCAGAAGCCAATTTAAATTGTCCACCTCGACAGGCTCAAAGCATATCACGTACATGAAGTAGCTGATCGGAACGATCAGGTTTAAGAGGGAAGAAATGGCTAACAACGATATAAATGTTTTTGTGCTACCCTAAAGAACTAGCCTTGTCGAGTCTATCTATAAGTCATCACCGGCCGCGAAGATTCAGGAATTGTGGAATTCTCTCGATGCGTGCAGCCGTGGTCGAGAATAATATAGAGAGGCTTTGCGTCGTCAAGAGTATTCGCAATATATTTAAGAGTGTAGAACGCGTGCAGAATTAGTTGAGTTTTGAATTTTAAAGAGCTATTAGTTGTAAAGTTACAAGAGTAGTTTAGTGTCCTTAATTTTATATAGTGATAAAGAATAAGAGTTTAAAATAGTAAAAGTTGTCATTTCGTTCAGAACCCACGGGAAAAACGTAACAATATTAAACTTGATACTTTACGAAACAAAATATCTATGTCAAATACACATTTATTTAGGACTATAATTTCTTATACATACTATACCGGACCAAATCGTCAGTTTCCAGATCTCTTAATCTGAAAATTACTAAACACTGCATAGTTTTGTTGTTTTATTAAATTCCTAAATAACTGATATCCCGCAAATTAAAACTTTCTACTACATTCTCATTAATTTAACTCTGTTATATAAATATGAACTAAACGAATATTAAAAATTAAATTAATAAAGCTTGCGTACATATTTAAGTCTTTCCAGAGTTTCAATTATCATTTTAAACTGCTATCTGTTCCTTCAATTTTACAAATTTAGCTTTAGTTTTAAAGTTTCTTGAATTTTTACGTAATGAGAACATCATTGTTTGGAATTAAATTGGAGAACTTCTCACGCTAAAAATTAATGAAACATCTTTCGGCCGACTTAAACTCGGCTTATTAATAGAGCTATCTTTAAATTAGAAATAGAGATCTTGGTTTTGTGTTAAAAATAGCACCAGTTCTCTAAGTTAAATAATAAAAACTTTTATAAGATGGAAAATTTAGTATTCGTTACCCAACTAGCCCTTCAAAATATTCTGGAAAATTCTGGAAATTTAAGATCTGTGAATTAGGAAATACAGTAAATAGTTGTCAATATTCAAGAATTCAATTTCCAGTATAACTTGATATTTTGGCAATTGAAATTAGAAGATAAATTATCTTATTATTAGATCCCACAGTTACCCAACTGGATTTATATCAGACAAATTGAAAGAGTCAACACTGCCTTCGTTTTAATTTAATACGATTCTAATGAGACTATTACGTTACGAATTGAAAGGTTTGATTTTTGTCTTGCAACCTATACCGAATA
>JAEQML010078113.1:0-12585 GCA_016904865.1 Pissodes strobi | reverse complement strand
TAAATACCTACTTTGGTATTTAAGGATGAAGTATGTAAATAAAAAACAATAACTTATTATCTCATTTAGAAACAATTGCCTTACACAAGAAGTTTTACGTAATGGAAAAATATATTTATTACTCAGATATAAAATATGTTCAAAACAGGTTACTTCTTCAGCGCAACTGAATTGTTTAGATACTTTGTTTAAATTTAAAAATATACTAACTCTACTAGTTCAGCAGTCTATTCAATAATGGTCGGTAGTTCGTCTCTGTTAAGGGTCCTGGCATCTTCTACGTGGTCTAAAATATTAGAACTAGGAAAATGAATATTTGGCTGCCGATGATAATAAGCTAAAAACTGCACCAGACTCGCAACATGGCAACCAACATATCCCGACAGTTTCTGCACCTGAAAGACAAGATAGGTTGTCTGGCATGATGTAACCATCCTCTAGATTGTTATCTTGAATATAAGAAGGTGAAAGTTTTAACTCAAAGGTTAGATTCCTTAAGTTATAAAGGTTTAAAATTGGAAAATGTTGAATCCAGTTTTTATCGAGTGGTTCCCAAGCCCCATGTTTCCTTAGTAATCCTTCAGCTTCGACTTTGTATGGGATTATAATTGTTTGTTGAGATTTTAAAAGCATCTCAAGCCAAATCCTCTGTGGCATCTTGATGGTATTTAATTATTAGTGCGCAAGCTATATTCAGGTAGTTTTGCAGATGCAGGATTTTACATTTGGTATCTATTTTAAAAATCATTTTAATATGCCCATTTCCAGACTCAACAATCCAGCGACATTTCTTAATAAGCCTTTGCAAATTGGTTTCAAAACTTAGTTCATTTCTACTGCCAAGATGGGCTGGCATTTCTACATGAATACCAATATCTCTAAGGAATTCTTCAGATATCCTCTAGTCTCGGTCCAAGACAAATATATCTTCTTTCTCAAAATAATGCCTTAGAAGTTCGATATCATTGTGATATGGGTGTAGCAGCATATTGGCGTCAATATTTGCTAAGTCCGAGAGGTGATAAGGGCTGGTTTTAATAAATGAACTCGTAAATTACTACCTTTTTAGATTTTTATATAAATACTTTGGGTGATAGGGGGTGGATTATAAAAATGCATTTACATGGACCCATGATAACCTGCTCATGGTTTATATGATTATAGCCCAAAAATGCCACACTTTTGAAATAACTAGGCTTATTGATTGGCGACTAGCACTAAGTATTTGGGATGTCGCTTTCAACTGGTTTTATGGGCTTTTGGCTCGGCGTCAACTCTGATAAAATTTTATTATTTTGTAGATTTCGACTTCATAATTAAAAAACTCATGAGCAACTCAATCCTTTGGCCAGTTTTTGAGATACAGGGTCTTGTAGAAGTATCGCTCAGTTCTGGTAAAACTCCATTTAATGCAGGAAAAATCATTTATTTTTGAATACTTTGGTGTTTGGGGTGAATTAAACAAAAAACAAGAACTTATTACCTTATTTAGAAACAATTACCTTACACAGAAAGTTTTACGTAATGGAAACACCTAGAACATCGCTTTACAAGAACTCCTTTGTCTGACGCAATGCATCACTGTGGAACTCACTCCCAGGTCATCTGTTTCCCCCTAATTACAATCTACAACTATTCAATAATCGTGTCATTCAACATATTCGCACACACACCGCTCGTCGAGCGCCATAGGATCTCCCTTTAGTGTGTGTGCTACTACCATAAAAAAACTATATATTCAAAACAGATTTGAACAGATAATGAGATTACTTCTTCAGCTTAACTGATTTATTTAGATGCCTTGTTTTAATTTTAAAATATTTACTTACTACTTACTAGTTCGACCGTCTATTCAATAATCTGCGTGGTCTAAAATATTAAAACTATAATAGGAATGTTTGGTCGGTGATGATCATGTGCTAAAAACTACACCACACTTGCAACATGGCAACCAACACTAAAGAGGCCAGAACTTTTGTTGACCAATGCGGGACCCAAGAACGGATAAAATACCTAGATGGCGCCGCAGACGAAAATTTTTCGGTGCCACCTCCTTTATTTCTAATATTCACCAAAGAATAAAACAAAGTATTATAAACAATTTTTTAAATAAATTAATAATTATCCATACTAAGAAATGAATTAAAATACGCAATATAAATAACATTTTTTAAAACATATTTCTGTGAGCCATAAATTTAAAACAAAAATGTCATTTTTAATATACTTATAAATTTGTATCGATTAGGTAACGTTTAACAAATCCTACTTTGTCAAGCAACTGCAGGTCCTCTGAAATGGCTGTATTAGGAACATGTGAGGGTGAGGACACTTTTTAAGGATTCTTGCATTTCAACCCAATTTACGCATTTTTTTAAAACAGACAAAAATAATTGGACAGTAACGACGATTTTGTCAAACATATCTTGTATTAAATGAAGAGTGAAGGCTGTGTGCATGTACGAAATGTACTAAATGAAAAACTTTTGTATTCCATGCATAAATTTAATGCAAAAGGAGGTCTTAATCAGCGCCACCGTAGTGGCCAGTGACAACCACTTGTCGCTACCAAAAATCGCCGTGTACAGCTACAGAGCGGCCGCCACTGGTGGCGACCACAGGTGGCTGTGTGTGCGACCGGCCTTAATGGATCAAATAAGAAACTGATCAACTAGCAATGAAATTATAAGTATTAAATAAAATTGTTTATCAGTGGTTGTCCAAAACTCTATGTTGATAAAGGGTAAATAATTGAATATATGAATTGGCACCAGTCAAGTGCTCCAGAGGGAAAAAAACTTAATTTGAGTTTTATCTACCGCGCGGAATCGTGATCACGTAAACCGCAAAGATAAGGTGGGCGCAAGAACTTACAAGGGTAAAGGTGCTAACTTATGTCAAAATCTACAAGAGGCAGTTATTTCAAAACCGTAATTTAAAAATAAGACTATAACACGTATCAATCACTGAAGTTCCACCGTCAGGTAAACACGGACGGCTTGTTCCGGACCCTTAGTTCATCCCAGAGTGAACCACACAAACCAAACCAGGTGGACGAACCTCAGGCGTCCAGCAAGTCTAGCTGGTCAACTGGACTGTCCGATTACGCTGGGTATGTGGACTACCAAGTTCCAACTATTCTAACCGGATGGAAGAACTACAACATCCCAGCCAGGTGGGTGGACTACAAAGTTCCCGCCGGGTGGGAGGACGCTGGGGATGGAAACATTCCCTAGTAACGAGTCACAATAATATGTGAATCGATTGCTATTATATATATTAACTTTCAAAAGAATAATTTATCAGAGTTTCAAATTTCGGATTAAAGAGTTAAGGTTTTCCCCTTTTTGTCAAATTCGAAAAGAAAACAAAGAATAAATGAGAAAAAGAGCACCACCATAATAATATATAAGAGCAATCGAAGTATTACAACTATAAGTTAATACTTATGCAGAAAACTAAAAAGGTTCAGTTCGCCCAAGGGAAGCCGACATCACCCGTTAAAAATAACATTACAGCATTTAGAAAGAGGGGGAAAAATCAGTCCAAGAATTTGGACCGAGTTCGGCACAGCAAAATATTCGTACATAATCGTTAAATACAGTAAATGACAGCAATAGCACAAAAAAGGAAGATAAGTAAATGTAATTAAATAGATTGCACCAAGTCTGGTTCAGATAATATTCATACCATATTGATAAAAGAGTTCAAGTATGGCTCATATAATGAACAAAAGCACTAAAATAAACTTTAATGAAAAATCATACCAATATTATTATCAAATAGAAAGCATAACTCTTCCTTTATTTTAATAATTCAAGAATAAAGTTCATTAAGGTAATAACAATGACGAAAATATGACATAATCTGCATTCAATAGCGCAGTCTGATGCTCCCCTTAGCAGCAAAAACTAATAATAAACAAATCTGCATTACCTAACAATTAACAACCGCATTTCCCGGTTTAGTGTTTAATCAATAGTTGAAATCAATTATCCACACGAATCACTAGAAGTTAACTACACGTTTAATTATTAAAATTAAAGATAAAACAATAATTCCCCATTGCATCAATTCTTACTTCGATAATAGAATACATTCCATGAAGTTATCGGTTCTGGCATTAGTAGCAACCTATTGCTGTAGACAATAGATGCCTTTGATAAAGCAACATAATAATCAATGGGTAAATTTTACAACCGCGGCTAAGGCGCTTCAGAAAAGTCAAATAAATTAAGCTACTTAATTATCAAACATCTACATTGCATTTCGTCGGAAAGAAAATAAAGCGATTGATGGAGTTAATGGCGAGACCCAGTGAATAAATAACAGTGACTATTCCATTTAAATATAAAAGCCCAAATGCCTTAATCAATATCTAATTAATACGACGTCACGCCGATTAATTAGGCTAATAAATCGAGTCCGATATGAATGAAAACGGTTAATTTAATAATTATTAAATAACAAACTAGGCCAACCGAATATATAAGCATGTAGGCCTTAATTAATCTCTAATTAGTATGACGTCACGCCGATCAATTATGGTAAAGAATCGAGTTCGAAATGAATGAAAACGATTAACTGGATCAATTGCAAAACCCAACTAATGAAAACAAATCGAAATGGCCGATGCAGAAATTTCTACGTTGTTTGTCGATAAAATCCAACTAGGATGCCGGAGCTTAAACCAGATTTAAATAAATCGACAAGCCAACGGAAAGGCTTCACTAGAAAAGAAAATACCTTATGGAGCAAAACGAGGCGTCGTCGCGCGCTGCAAGGTGAAATCAGCGCGCAGGAATTTACATCGCGACGATCCTCGGCCCGTTCCTGCCTAATGCGGAACGAATGGTCACTTTAACCACCACATTCCAACAAGTGCAATAGTGGCCCAGAATAGGTTGTCGGCATGATACAACCATCCTCTAGATTGTTATCTTGAATGTAAGAAGGTGAAAGTCTGAACTGGAAGACATCAAACGTAAGATTTTTTAAGTCATGAAGGTTCAAAATTGAAATGTTGGATCCGGTTATTATCGAGTGGCTTCCAAGCCTCATGTTCCCTTAGTAATCCTTCCGCTTCGACTTTATGTGGGATTATATTTGCTTGTTGAGATTTTAGAAGCATCTCTCTATTATGTTGTGGAGGATTCATGTTTATCTGACAAGATAATGCCTATTACTCCACTTCATTTTTACGCTTTTTGAACAATAAGGCCGCCTCGGCTCTGGGCCCAAGTTGTAAACAGCACAAAAAATATAATTTTAAAAACTGCTGGTTTTATGTAATTTTTAAATTTTTGTTTTTGTCTACTATATTTGCATTTGCTGAGAAACGCATAAAACTGATGTCCAGTTATTCATTGAGCAATAATAGTTTTGGTTTATTTCAAAGCCCACCTAACGGGTCTGCTAAGAATCGGTTTTTATAGAAGGACGTAAAATCCAGTGACTTTGATATATATATTTTCAAACATATAATTCCATTATAGGAAAATATTCTACAAAAAATTGTCAAAATGAAAAGAATAACTGCGTCAGATAGATAAATACTTACATTCCAACTCAATTGTGAGCAACCATGTTTTAAAAAATGAAATGCACGTTTAACTAAAATAGTTCTTGTGTTAACGCCGCAATTTATAACTGTAAATATACAGGATGTTTCAATATTACACGGACAAACCTAAACAAGTGATTCCCTAACTCGAAATGTTTTTTAGTATTTTTGCTTGAAAAAATTACTTACAATATTTACTTGTTCAAATATGTCGCTGCGGTACTTAATATTGACAAACCAAAACTTTCATACTGACAAATACTACCCCTTTCTTTAAACCTTTATTTGCTTGAAATGACGTGATTTTTTTTTTAATTTTCTTTGTAAAAATTGCCTCAATTAACAATCTACAAAAAAAGTGCAAGAGTCTTGGAGCAAGACCAAGGCCAAGCCAAGACTGCACCCTGCAAGACCAAAACCAAGACCACTTGTTAGATTGCAAGACCAAGACTAAGACCACATATGCAATCAACGCGAGCGAAGCCGCGAGTAAAAGCTAAAAGTGTCCTATGTCCTTTACTATACTCTTGAAGATATCTGTGCAAAATTTCATGATAAGTAGTTTACGCGGAGAAAAGAGGATTAAAACTAACCGTAAAAAAGAACGCGAGCGAAACCGCGGGTAAAAGCTAAAAGCGTGCTATGTCCTTTACTATACTCTTGAAAATATCTGTACAAAATTTCATGATGATCGGCTGAGTAGTTTATGCGTGAAAGCGTAAGAAACACATTCGCATTTATAATATTAGTTATTCGCATCTATAATATTAGTTAGGATTTCTTAATAATACTTACTGGCAGTTTCAATCTTAGCGGATTAATTCACTGCTCAAATTCGACACGAAAATCTAATGCCACCAGGAATAACATCAACCTATGGACACAGGTTATTCACTATCAGCTAGTCATCTTGGGCCGGCATACTTTGATTTGGGAAAGTCAATAACCAAATTTTGCAAATTTTAGAAAAGGGCCATGACTCAATATTATTTTAATTTAAACATCGTCTAAAATCCATTTAAAAACGATTTTAAATGGCAAAATTGTAAAAAATCCGAAATTTCCGGAATTTTTTAGGACGAGAGCCGTGGCTTCGAACGAATTTGTCGCGGATTTTGATGCGAAAATTCATTTTAAATTCAACCGTCTATTAAAAATAAGCTGTGGCTATGGACCAAATACACTGCGAATATAATATAATGAAAATCTAATACCGCCATATAGCGGCTAGCTTTTTAGAAGCGCCATTTGAGTCGTTGCAATCGCGGCCGTCCTGGATTAGCTTGCTCCTCAATGCGCATGGGTTATAATGTCACATCGGTAATCGGTTTACACATTCCGTCACCACTTTTCCGTCCTCACATTTCCGTACACACGTTTCCATCCCATTTGCCGAGATTTACCCTCATACCGCCGCGTAAGATGTTCACACATCAAAATTCCTAATGAAAATCGCTTTCTAGCTGATATCTGAACGTTCGTTCATCCGTTCATCCTAATAAACCGTACATATCTTAAAGAGAATTTACATAAAACAGAAAATCACATATTTGCTAGACGCCAAGCCATCCACCCGAGCATCCACCAATTGGAAGCCTAGATCAAGTTTTAATTATGCATGCAGATTGTAACTTCAAGGTTATTGTAGCAAAGTAAAATACGAACTAGTTCTGTTCAATAATGACGAAAAGTAGTGCCTTGCCGTGTTTTTCACTGGCAATACAGCTGGATTTATTGCTCGGCCATTGGTAGTTTTCCAGTATGAAAGAATCCCTCGAGAAATGGCATTAAGTGTTCCTAGCGATTGAGGGATTAGAAGATATGAATTGGGATGGATGACAGGAGAGATGTTTTATACCGAAGGTTTTCTTTCCATGGTCGGAAGCAAACACTTACTGCTATCAATTATTTTATTTATTGACATTCATCTATCCCACTTAATACTACATACCAGCAAATTCTGCGCAGCAAGCGTAATTATTCTTATCGCCTTGTACCAAATGCAACTAGATATGTTGCATCCAGCCTATGGATGTACCCTTATTTAGAACACTGAAATTCGAATAGAGACAATCTATCAGAGGCGATTGGAACATACTAGAAACACAATTGCAAAAAACAGATTTTTGTCCATGGTTCAGACAAGCTATTGAAAGAATTATATCAGCTGTCATGCAAAAAGGTTTTCGCAAATGCAGTTTGGTACTGCCTACGGACCCTAATGTAGTGCAGTGTTCGATATCCGAGATCAAATCTGTGAACCAGCCTGAACAGGCTTTAAAGAAGTTTTAAATTGGCCGTCGCTTTTAGAGAAATATATAGTGCATGAAAAGCTGATTAAATTCAAAATGGGTCACCAGTGGGAAGGCGACCTTTACGATGTTTCATTATTCTATTTCTACAAAACTATTGAAAGATGAGGTTGAAAAATTAAATCTAACACCAAATAAAGAGGGCATTGATAGTAGTGAGAATAATCAGAACACTAGCAATGCTAATGATAATTTAAAAGAGTATGAATAAATGAATCATGCCACCGACTTCCACTGAGAATGAAACTAAAGCCTATATAGGTGGAAGAAAAGGCACCAGATATTAGTGCAAAAGATATAGAAGTTGAAGTTATGGAAAAAACACCTGCTAATGAAAATTATTCCAGGTTAGACATTTAAAAATCAGTTTGTACCCACTCCATTTAACTGAGCTTTGTTCTGGTCCCAGTCAAAACCTGAACAAAAGAATGAGGAAAGAGAAAATACCTTCGGTTATAACATGGAAAAACCTGGCAAGAAGAAAGGAAATTTGGAAAGGGGCAAGAAGAAAATAGAAAAACAAGACTGGAAGAAAGACCGAAGAAAAAACAAAAGTAGGAGCAAATTCGAGCTGAGAGGAAGAAAAATCATAGAGAAAAGTTGTATCAAAAAACTTCTGGCACTCACAGGATACAGGATAATAACTGTACTAAAGACTCTTTAGTTAGCTCAAATCTGCAATGTATGGTTTGAAGTGTGAAAAATACTTACAAGAGGAACTTAAAAAAATATTAATAATAATTGAAGTATTCAGTTGATCAATATAGAAAAAAGTTTTACGTGTCAACGAGTTGCTTACTACTGAAATGTTAGAAATCAGTTACCTATAGCTAAAGTACTTATTACCTATGAGTTATATTGGAAATAAATGAAAACTCCCTAATGTAAATAACTTTCTACCTGATATCTGATCTGATATCTATTAAATCATGTATATTTTAAAGTCAATTTGCATCAAACAGAAAATCACATCTTTGCTAGACACCGGTCATCCGGTGTCTAGCAAACAACACCTTGCCTGGCGGAAGCATAGATCAAAATTTAATTATGTATGTATAGAGTAGAATGGGGCAATAGTACGCCCGGGGCATAGTCTCAAATCAAAATTTCCAAGAGAAAAAGCAAAATCAGACAACACCGCCACAATATGTTCTGAAAAATACCAAACCTCATCGGCCAGTCGGCCAGTGTTTTCTTGGGTGCGTAGCAGGGTGTTCTTGCAGCCATGAGGTAATTTATACTTTTATACGCTTTGCATGTAATTTTAACGAATTAGTTGATTATTATTGTATTTTAAAAATCAATTAGTGGAATGATCTATGGCATGTGAGTGTATGTAACACACAGTGAATTTGCACGAATCTCATTTGGTAAAAAATGGCGGTAAATTTGAAAATATTTTTAGCTTGTGGGGCAAAAATCCCATTTCTTCACGGGGCAAAAATCTTGTTTTCGGATGAGTCCTGGTTGCTCGGAGAAATATAGCGATCCGCCAATAGAAGATTGGGTTCAATGCGAAAAATGTTCAAAGTGGTGGCACGAGTAGTGCAGCGCTTATGAAAATATTGGAAAACTTATTTGTAACTGTTGTGAATAATCTATTTTCCCATGTTTTTTTACTTTTTTCATGATATTTAAATTTTTGTTTTGGTTGTTTTTTTTTTTGTTTTAGTTTTTGTCTTTGTTACTATTATAATGTTTACCTCATGTTTATCTGTGGGGGACTTTTGCCCCATACGTTTGAGACTTTTACCCCAACTAGTGGGGCAAATATCCCATTTTGAGTCGGCTCACTATTTATTTTTATTATTTATTATTTTTTTGTTTTTTCAAGTGAAATATATCACTTTTTGTACCTAAGAGGTTGTACTGTTAGGTTAAAAAATAAACGTTTGGTTTCATTAATATTTCTGGCTTATGTACTTATATTATATGTTACGTGCGTCCTTTCGCCCCATTCTACTCTATTATAACTTCAAAGTTATTGTAGCAAACTAAAATATGAACTAGTTTACCAATAACACCATTTTTAGGGGATTGTTTGTTGCTATAAAACAGCAGTTGCTGATCAGATATTTGTACGTTCAGGTTTGAGTAAGTCAACGAAATGGTATATTTCATCCACGAAGAGGTGTCAATTCAAATACGAAGAAGCTCCATTATGTATCTTCCTTCGTCAATGGAGTCAAGACGCCAAGGATGGTTAAATAGCTATAGCTTCTGCTTTTCACATCATGATATAAAGATATTATTTGATCATTCGCGATTTGGCTTCTAGCTTCACTAGTTCGCATCTAAACAAACTGTAACGTTTATATTTTATACTCTGAACATGATAGCTGAGAAGAAATATATTTGCACATCAGATATTTGCACGCTCGAGTTTGAGTAAGTCAGCGAAAGGTAATTTTTGCTGTAGGCGATTAAATCCACGAAGAACTGTTCAGGCAAATACGAGAGACCTTCATCATGTATCTTCCCTATATACTATAGCTTCTACCATTGCTTTTCATAGCATGATATAAAAATATTATTTGATCAATATTGATTTGGCTTCTAGTTTCACTAGTTTGCAGCTAAACACCAACGTTTACATTTTATACTCCGAAGATGATAGCTGCGAAAAGATAATACAGTTGCTGATCAGATATTTATAGGCTCGAATTTGAGTAAGTCAACGAAATGTTATTTTTGCTGTAAGCGATTTAATCCACGAAGACCTGTCCAGGAAAATACCAAGAAGTTTCATTATGCATCTTCCCACGTCAATGGCAGTCGAGGCGCCAAGAGTGGTTAAATAGCTATATATGCTACTACTGCTTTTCATAGCATGAAAATTATTTGATCAATATTAATTGGCTTCTAGTTTCACTAGTTCGCATCTAAACAAACTATCCACTTCAATATCAACATCTATATTTTATAGTCTGAACATGATAGCTGAGAAGAAATAATACAGTTGCTGATCAGATATTTGTACGCTTGAGTTTGAGTAAATCAATGAAATGGTATTTTTGCTGTAAGCGATTTAATCCATGAAGACCTGACCAGGCAAATACGAACAAGTTTCATCATGCATACTTCCCTCGTTAACGGCAGTCAAGACGCCAAGAGTGGTTAAATAGCTATAGCTTCTACTGCTGCTTTTCATAGCACGATATAAATATATTATTTAATCAATATTTATATGGCTTCTAGTTTCACTAGTTCGACCTGTGCTCTTTAACATCAACATTTAGAGTTTGTACTCTGAACATGATAGCTGGGAAGAAATAATAGAGTTGCTTATCAAACATTTGTACACTCGAGTTTGAGTAAATCAACGGAATGATATTTTCGCTGTAGGCGATTTAATCAACGAAGACCTGTCCAGGCAAATACAAAGAAGCTTAATAATTCATCGTCCCTCGTCAATGGCAATGAAGGCGCCAAGAGTGGTTAAATAGCGATAGCTTCTACTACAGCTTTTCATAGCATGATATAAAGATATTATTTGATCAATATTGATTGGCTTCTAGCTCAACCAGTTCGCATGTAAACAACCGGTCCACTTTAACATCAACATTTACATTTTATACTCTGAACCTGATAGCTGGGAAGATATAATA
Organism: Pissodes strobi; assembly: GCA_016904865.1. NCBI lineage: Eukaryota > Metazoa > Arthropoda > Insecta > Coleoptera > Curculionidae > Pissodes > Pissodes strobi. The sequence continues at coordinate 1,102 of JAEQML010078113.1, read as the reverse complement.
CAGTTGCTGATCAGATATTTGTACGCTCGGGTTTGAGTAAGTCAACGAAATGTTATTTTTGCTGTAAGCGATTTAATCCACGAAGACCTGTCCAGGAAAATACGGAGAAGCTTCATCATGCATCTTCCCTCCTCAATGGCAGTCAAGGCACCAAGAGTGGTTAAATAGCTATAGCTTCTACTATTGCTTTTCATATCATGATATAAAGATATTATTGGATCAATATTGATTTGGCTTCTAGTTTCACTAGTTCGCATCTAAACAAACTGTCCACTTTAACATCAACATTTACATTTTATAGTCTGACCATGATAGCTAGAAAGAAATAATACAGTTGCTCATCAGATATTTGTGTGCTCGAGTTTAAGTAAAGCAACGAAATGTAATTTGTGCTGTAAGCGATTTAATCCAAGAACACCTGTCCAGGCAAATACGATGAAACTTCATGATGCATCTTCTCTCATCAATGGCAATCAAGGTGCCAAGAGTAGGTAAATAGCTACAGCTTCCACTGCTGCTTTTCATAGCATGATATGAAGATATTATTTGACCAATACTGATTTGACTTCTAGTTTCACTAGTTCGCCTCTAAACAAAATGTCCACTTTAACATCAACATTTACATTTTATACTCTGAACATGATAGCTGGGAAGAAATAATATAGTTGCTGATCAGATATTTGTACGCTCGAGTTTGAGTAAGGCAACGAAATGTTATTTTTGCGGTAACCGAATTCATTCCCGAAGACGTGTTCAGTCAGATACGAAGAAGCTTCACCACTCTTGGCGCCTTTACTGCCATTGGCGAGAGAAGATGCATGAGCATCTTCTCTCGCCAATGGTAGTAAAGAGCCAAGAGTGGTTAAATAGTTATAGCTTTTACTACTCTTTTTCATAGCATGATATAAAGATATTAATTAATAAATTCTGATTTGGCTTCTAGTTTCACTAGTTCACATCTAAACAAAATGCCTACTTAGTATTAAGGTTTTATAAACGGTTCAACGCTTCAAACAGTTACAATTATTCTTAACTCGCAAGAATAACTTAATCACTTTAAGTTGACTCTTTTCTGTGAAGGCGTTTCAAATGCTCGAATCAA